>APFE030263905.1:0-16472 GCA_000404065.3 Pinus taeda
CTTCTTTAGAAGGACCTGCTCTGATACCAATTATTGAAAATAATACTGAGAGGGGGGGTGAATCAGTATTATCTAGTCCTTTTAACAATTCTTCCTTATTTATACTTCGAATTATTTTTGCATATCAGTACCATAAAACAATGAGCATGAACAAGAAAAACAGACAGTCACATCAAAGAACACCAGATATAAGGTGGAAACCCAATGTGGGTGAAAACCACCTGCTGCAATATGTCTCTATCTTCTTTCAAATTAGAAACTCCTTTTACAATGGTCTTGTACTGGTGCAGTCCTTTACCAGTACGCAGGCTGCAACCTGCAGAGAGCTACAACTCTCTCATTTTCCAGTCTCTCCTAGAAGGGAGCTACAACCCCCTACTTCTTTTCTTTCAAGGACCACTTTTCATAAATTTTCAAACTGGATCCATAAACATCAAATGATCATCAAGTACCAGTAAGTCAGCCAGATAACCAGATCCACAATAACAGTAAACTAAACCTAGAACACCTTATCAACAAAAAAAATTAGTTAACAAAAGATCTTAAGACAGATACGCAATTTCCTTTTCTCTAGCCTACGTCGCTACGCACTTCACTTTTTGTGGCGTCGCGCACCTCCACAGGTGCGCCTTCTGTGGCGCCTCCGCACTACGCCTTCGGTGGCGCCTTTGTGGCGTCTCCTGTGACGCCTCCACACTACGCCTTCTGTGTCGCCTCTGTGGCGTCTCTGCACTGCGCCTTCTGTGGCGCCTCTGTGGCGTCTCCGCACTGCGCCTTCTATGGCGCCTCTGTGGCATCTCCGCACTGCGCCTTCTGTGGCGTCTCTGCACTACGCCTTCTATGGCACCTTCGCACTGCACCTTCTGTGGCGCCTCTGTGGCGTCTTTGCACTGCGCCTTCTGTGGCGCCTCTGTGGTGTCTCCGCACTGCGCCTTCTGTGGCGCCTCTATGGCATCTCCGCACTGCGCCTTTTGTGGCACCTATGTGGCATCTCCGCACTGCGCTTTCTGTGGCGCCTTCGCACTGCACCTTCTGTGGCGCCTCTGTGGCGTCTCCGCACTGTGCCTTCTGTGGCGCCTTTGTGGCGTCTCCACACTTCCGCAGCTGCAGCGCTCGAGAGATCACCCTTCACAGATTCGCTTTCCACTTCACTTTGATATAGATCGAGCTTCTGAAACAATATCCCAATATTTCAGATCTTAAGATATTCAACCCAAAAGCATACCCAAGCCAAATGATCTCCTTTGCTTTATATAAGCAACCTCTTCCTCAAATCATGGACCAATACCATGGGCCAAAACCATAATAACATAATACCATGAACCCAATACTTGGGGTCAACACTTTTGGATGCAATACCACGGACCAAAACAATAGGATCAAAAACTGTCGGACTAATACCATGAACCAACCATGAAAGTGTGTGAACTTTTCTCCACATGAAATAAACTTTTATAAACTTTTATTTGCATAAAATTCCATGAACTTTTTCTTCATGAAATAAACTTTTCTCTGCAGAAAATTCCATTAACTTTTCTCCACATGAAATAAACCTTTTCTCTGCATAAAATTCCGTGAACTTTTCTGTACTATAATTTATCATCTGAGATGAGTGGGTTGCCATCAAGTACAACATATGTATCATAATGCCAACAGCCATTCCTCAGAACCTGAGACCTCCACCTGATCTAGCCTTGATCAAATTCCCCGATTGTTTTGATTCAGATATGGCATATCAATTAAGAGAAAGAGCACCTCCAAGTCTGATAGACATGCAGAATATAGTTGTCAGTGTGGAGGCAAACCTGATTGCCAAGAGAACCAGAGCCAAAAATGAGAGAAGAACAACATTTAAAGAGGAACCCTCAACTTTTGAGCAAAAGCTAGATGCAATCATGAAGGGAATGGAGAGGTTGGGAGATAGAGTTGAGACCATAGAGAGAAATTCCTCTTGGGAAGGGCAAACAAGCAACACTACTAGGAATCCCAATTTTAGGAAAAACCAAAACCCAAATGCTGGGAGGACTAGTCCTTATCAGAATATCAGACCTCCATTTCAAGAAAACTATGCAGAGGCCTCAACCACTAGCGAAAAAGTAGAAGATCCCCACATCAATCTAATGGGTTTGGATAGTGAACAATAAGTATTCTTAACACAATATGATCAACAAGCCCAAGAATACAAACAATTCCAAACAAAATCTGGTGAGTCATTTGATTTCAGAGAAGGGTATGACACAACAGTCTATGAAGTACACAAACAATACAAGTTAAGAAGTAGAACCATAGATGTACCTGAGAATACCAAACAAACACACACCAAACTGCCCAAAAAATCCAGTGATAAGTGTGTCTTAACAAAGTCCTCAGATAAAAAAATCCAAAGGGAAGTCACAGTGGAAGATGTATCTGATATACAGCCTCCAATAAATCCTTTATCTACGCCATCTCTTCAAACAGAGCTCTTGGGCAGATCTCTAGAAAACAGACACAATTCGAGCATACCGCAAAACAGTGTACCTGACCATGAAAAGGTCACCCAAAATTCAGCAGAGTAGGAAAAAAATTGCTGCTCACAACATAAAAGTTTAGCTGGAAAAGCCTTTCAATTTAGAAACAGAAATTGGCAAACTGAAAATAGAAATTCCTCTTTCTGAACTAGCCAAACATGAGGTATTTAGACAACAAATCAATAGATCATTGAAAGTACTAGGGAATAGGGATGCAGTTAATATTCTGGATGATCAGCCAGAGATGATATTTGGCTCAGAAGTCAATGGCAAATCAATAGATGGAGGTATCCCTCCATTTTATGTCAGCCTAAACATTCATGACAAAGTGCTACACAATGCCATGTTTGATTGAGGGGCCTCTCATAACCTAATGCCCAAATCAGTAATGGAAAAACTTGATCTAGACATCACCAGACCCTATAAAGACTTGTTTTCATTTGATTCCTTCCAGGTGAGATGTTTAGGCCTGATCAAAGACCTTTGTGTATCCCTAGTCCAATATCCATCTAAAACAATTTTAATGGATGTGGTAGTAGCTGACATTCCACCTAGATATGGTATGCTTTTATCAAGATCATGGGGTGCCAAACTCCAAGGATCTCTGCAACTAGACATGTCATATGCCACAATTTCAGTCTTTGGCCAGCCAAAGAGATTATACCGAGAAGCACTGATGAAATATGTGGTCAGCAATCAGGAGAAGCCCCAAAACTTCCCAATCTACTCCATTCATTCAGACATGGACTCTTTCATATTGTACAATGCTGATATGTGTCCCAAAACTGAGGTCAAGCTCCTAAAAACAATAGAAACCAGGCACATAAATGAACATTCCACTGCTCAAGATCAAAAGATCACTGATGTGATCAACCCAACACAGTCTGTTAATATATCACAAGAATCACCAAAGCTAGACCAACCCACTGAACAAAGTTGTAAATCCATTGAAAGAAAAATTGATCAAGAGATCTTGTGGTATTTGGAATTTGATGGGTCAGTAAACAAATTAGGAGCAGGGGTAGGGGTTTGGATACACAATACTCAAAATGACCACGCTTTAGGTCATGCATATAGACTTAACTTCAGATGTACAAATAACATGGCTGAGTATGAAGCCCTTTTGCTAGGTCTCAAACTGATTAGGAGTCTTGGTGTGACCAAAGTTTCCATTTTGGGTGACTCAGATCTAATTATACAACAAATAAAGGGAACTTTTGTCACAAATGATCCCAGGCTAAGGTCTTATATGATTGCAGTGACAGAATTGCTTAACAACTTCTTGGAATATCAGCTCACCAAAATACCTAGAAGCCATAACTTACATGCTCACAGTTTGGCAACTTTTGCAAGCACCTGTAAACTTCCTTTTGGGCCTAACCACCAGTTCACTGCTGAGATCAAACATAGGCCTTCTATCCCAGACAATATAGATAATTGGCAAGTATTTGAGAATGATACCCAGATAAATAATTTTTTTACCATGAAACAAGAATTCTCAAACTTAAACATAGACACAAGCATTAGGGATGATCAACACCAAATTGATGAACTTAAGACAAGTATATCAGCTAAAATGAAAGATCTGATATTACATCCTACAACCTTTGACTCTGCCAATTTACAGAAGCTAAAACTAGCAGATCTTGATGAAATTATTGAAGAAGAAACTGAAGTAATTCAACTAAAGGATAATTTCTTGCCCACGGGTCTTACTCCTTTAGAAGACATTTTTTATTCGAATGACAGCCCTAAGAAACCAAAGATGCAACCCATCAATGCAGAAATTGAGGATTGTAATATTGGGACCACTGAAAATCCCAAAATGGTCAAGCTTTCTAGAACCTTACCTCCTGATAAGAAATCAGAATATATTGAACTGTTCAAAGAGTTTCAAGATGTGTTTGCCTGGAGTTATGAGGACCTTAAATCCTATCATACTACAGTTATCCAACACACAATACCCCTGAAAGAAAACCAGAAAACCTTTTAACAGAAGTTGAGGAGAGTGAATCCAGTCCTTCTTCCCCTGATTAAAAGGGAAGTAAAACGAATATATGAAGCTAGAATCATTGCACCTATAAGATTTTCTGAATGGATTTCAAACCTTGTACCCACAAGAAAGAAAACTGGGGAGATAAGACTTTGTGTTGATCTGAGAAACTTGAACAAAGTCTCTCTTAAAGACCACTACCC
This sequence comes from Pinus taeda, assembly GCA_000404065.3. Classification (NCBI taxonomy): domain Eukaryota; kingdom Viridiplantae; phylum Streptophyta; class Pinopsida; order Pinales; family Pinaceae; genus Pinus; species Pinus taeda. The sequence continues at coordinate 4,707 of APFE030263905.1, forward strand.
CTTGCCAAAAATGGATCACATCTTACAAAGGGTAGTGGGAGCTTCAAGGATCTCACTGCTGGATGGCTTCTCAGGATTCAATCAAATTCTAGTTCACCCAGATGATCAAGATAAAATAGCTTTCACTACACCTTGGGGAACTTTCAAATGTGTCAAAATGCCTTTTGGACTCAAGAATGCTGGAGCCACATTTCAAAGGGCAATGGACATAGCCTTTGCTAAAGAAATCCATGATTTCTTAGTCATATACCTTGATGATCTAACGGCCTTCTCAAAATCAGACCAAGAACATTTAAAACATCTTAGACAAGTGTTCTTAATTTGCAGAAAGTATGGCATATCTTTGAACCCAAAGAAATCACTATTTGGCTTGGAAGAAGGCAAACTCCTAGGTCATATAATTTCAAAAGATGGCATAAGAATTGACCCTGAGAGTATTCAAGCTATCCTTCAGGTCCCTCATCCAAGAAACATCAAAGAATTACAAGCCTTTTTAGGAAGAATTAATTTCCTAAGAAGATTTATTCCTAACTTGGCTGAGCTAATAAGATTGTTGAACAATATGCTCAAGAAAGATGCCAATGTCAAATGGACAGTTGAAGCCAAACAGGCTTTTGAGAAAATCAATATAGCTTTAACAAAAACACATGTTCTTACAAGCCCTAGATTTGATAGAGACTTCATAATTTTCTCCTTTGCCTCTCAACATACAATTGTTGTTGTCTTATTACAAAAGGATGACTTGGGATGTGAAAAACCTATTGCCTTTTTCAGAAGAGCCCTTAGAGATGCCCCACTCAAATACCAGATCATGGAAAAGCAAGCATATGCTCTTGTCAAAACCATAATGGATTTTAGAGTTTATATCTTATACTCTCACATAGTTGCATATGTGCCCAATGCAGTGGTCAAAGACATTCTAACTCAAGAAGGAATTGAAGGTAAGAGAGGCAAATGGATAGGCAAAATTTTAGAATATGACATAGAGATCAAGCCAACAAAACTTATAAAAGGACAAGGGCTAGCTAAACTAATGGCTGAAACCAATTTCCAAGCCCTTGACATCAATGAACTGGATAACGAACAGGAGATGGCGACTCCACAGATCAATCAAACCTTCTTACAATCACCTTGGTATGCTGACATATGTTTTGTATTATTAAACCTGCAAGCTCCTCCAGGGTTATCCAGAACCAAAAAGAGATTTTTGAAAATAAAAGCTTCAAAATTTTGTATCATAGATACTGTTTTATTTTGGAAAAATCATGAAGGTGTCCTGCTTAACTGCCTAACTTTAGATGAAGCTGATAAAGTCCTTAGAGAATTTCATGCAAGAGATTGTGGATTTCATGCAGGAGATTGTGGAGGGAACTTATATTGGAAATCAACAGCTGATAAGATCCTAAGGGCTGGATTTTATTGGCCCTCCCTCTTTACTGATTCAAAAAAGTTTGTAATGTCATGTCATAAATGTCAGATCTTTGAAGGGAAGAAGAAGTTGTTGCCTTTACCCCTCAAACCCATTTCAACTAAAAAACCATTTCAACAATGGGGCTTAGACTTCATTGGGGAAATTCACCCTTCATCCTCAGGACAGCATAGATGGATTTTGACAGCTACAGACTACTTCACCAAATGGATAGAGGCCATACCTTATAGACAAGCAAATGACTCAATTATCATACAATTCCTAGAAACAAATATCTTGTCTAGATTTGGCTGCCCAGAGAAAATCATAACAGACAATGCAGCTGCCTTTAAATCCAAAAGAATGATCAACTTCTATCACAAATATCATATTACCCTAGGTCATTCAACAACCTATTACCCTCAAGGCAATGGCCTAGCTGAGTCCTCCAATAAAAGCCTCATCAATATCATCAAAAAGGTCTTGGAGGAGAACAAAAATAATTGGCATAAGAAGCTGGTAAATGCAATGTGGGCAGATAGGTTGACCACCAAAAGATCTATTGGTACTAGCCCATATGAATTGGTATATGGCCTGGAAGTTGTGTTCCCATCATCTCTTGGGGTCCCTGTGATCAAATTGCTGCAAGAAATACAAGCTGAACCCAATGGTATCTAGAGGAGGATCAATTAAACAATTCACTTGCAGTAAACAAGGGAAGAAGTGTATCATAGAAACCAGGTTCTACAAGAGAAGCTGAAAAAGGTGTTTGACAAAAGAACAAAAGCTGAAGACTTTTTCATAGGAAACAAGGTATTGAAATGGGACTCTAGGAGGGAAGACAAAGGGAAACATGGCAAATTTGACTTTCTTTGGAAAGGACCATTTGTAATTCAAGTTGTGCATGGAAATAACACCTTTTTTCTAAAGAGTCTAGATGATTCAAATAATGAGGAAGGCCCAGTGAATGGGAGAATGCTCAAGCACTATTATGATCCATGAGCATAGTACAAACACATACTGTACATAAATATGTGTATTTTCAGCATTTTTCCTTTTTACAGTAGATAGATAAAAGAACAAGCACAACAGATTTTGAAGAATGATCAACAAACTATATCAAAGGTGACATATATGATTGAAAAGCTCCACAAAAAAATTTGAGGAAGGTCTACAGAATAGAGAACCAATGATAAATAGTGATACAGGCTAGTAAGACACAAAGTGGTAATTCTTGTACAAATGAGGTCCAAGGACACTACATACAGGCTCCAAGGATTCAGATCAAAGGTGTCAATACTAAAGGGGATTCACTACAGCAAGGAAAGGAAAATAAGGCCATATGACCTGTTGTTCTTGGCTTTCCTCCAGTAAAATCCATCCCCAAGTGGAGCCACTGTTAGGTTCCTATACCAATAGGTTTCATCTTTCATGATTGACAGTGGAAGGGCTAAATAGTTTCATCATTGCAGGCTACAAAGGTTCCATATTTTGTGTACATACTAGGACAATTAAAAAATGAAAAGAGGGTATGCCTTAAAAGAATAATCAAAAGGAAAGAAAATCAAATGGTCAAAGGAATAGTGAAAATGAACCCCAAACTAAAGACCAGGAAAGTGGCCAGTTAAAATGCCACTACTATCTTCTGGCAGTGTCACAGTCTACAAATACTGCTGCTAATCATACTTGATGGATGGCCCAACAGTCTAATCTGGACCATGCCATGTTAAAATTGCTTGTTGCAGAATAGAGAATGGTTCCTGTCCAAATAGCTCAAGATTGGCAGATGACTAGCTAGGTAGAGAAATGAAGAAGCCCAACTGCTTAATCTGGCCCTTGGAAGAAATAAGGTTACATTTAGATAGGAGGGCAGTCAAAAGAAAAAGAGAACAATCAGGGTCTACTAATTCAAGTGCAGCCAGTTCAAGTGAAGAAAAAAACGTTAGATTACTAGGTTGGGTAAGTAGTGTAAGGTTGCAGAAGTGAACGACCATCACCAGTTGGCTTATCAAGAGCAAGACTCATTCCATTCAGGTTATTGGCACCATGGCAGAGGTCTGAGGACATAACAATGGAAGCATGTCTAATTTCCCCCCTTTTTTCCCAAGCATCATTTATTAACATCCCCCAAGGACCTTGGGATCTGCTCAAGTGTCCTGTTCCACTTCATTCCATGACAAAGTACCAGGGCAAACTATGAAGTTCAGTTAAGGGAAAGAAGCGACATTTCTTGTGTAAAAATCTTTAGTCTCAATTCCACTCATCTTCTATTCCTAGGTTTTACTTCTTAAAACTTAGCATTTGCCCCTACACACTCACCTCACAATGTCATATTAACAACTAATGTATTATTTAGCTCCCTAAGCATTCCCCTTCCCTAATTCTACAAAGATCTACGTGAAAATCCCAAAAAATCTATGTAAATACCCTCCCCCTAGAAATATAGCTATATAGTCATGATTTGGGGAATATTAATCCATCAAGGGTTAATATTAACCCTCCACCACCCTAAGCTATGGGTTTTAAATCAAAAACTTTGGTTAAAAAATTAAAAACCCATGGTCTCCACCCTCAAAACTCTTTCATTACCCTTCCGCGCTAATACATTGGTTATAATTTTTTTTAAATAAAACATTTATAAATGGGCGCGAATACATTATACCCGCTACCCTAAGTTAAAACCCACCCCGTGCGCAATTTATTTCATTTATTATTTTAATAGGTGGGTCCCCGCAGCCATAAGCCATTGTCACATCATATACGCCGCCAGCCGTTTGATCGCCGGCCCCACAGATCTAACGGTGGGCGGTCGATCTCACCTACGAACGGGCGGAGGTTTAGCGTCCGGGGGATTGGCAGTTTCATCGCCGTACCCCTGCCACACGTCAACCGCCTGGGTTGTTCGAAGCCCCCCCCCCCCTCTCTTACCACTTACTGCCTAAGGGTGCTCCGGGGAAACCGCTTACCGCCTGTCCCCTCCCGCTGACGTCATACCCACGTCAGCATGACGTCAGCACCCTCGTCCGCGACCGCTGCTCCACGTCACCTCCACGTCGTCCATCCGCCCACATGCCCTGCCATCGTGTCACCGCCACGTGGCAACCCACGTCAGCTGCCACGTCACCCTGCCGTACCCGGACCCACCGATGACGTCATCGCTGAAAAAGTGCCAAAAGGGAAAATTTGCATAAAAAGTTGGGAAATGACCATTTTGTGTCATTTTCACTTGTCATTTTCGGAGCGCTATGCATGCGGAATACGTCGTTTGCGGCCAAAATCGAGAATTTGCTCACCCAAGATGCTGTCGCCCTCAAAGTCGACTCAAATTGCTTGCCATTGTTCCAGCTTGACACCGTCGGCACTGAAAAATCCAGGTATTTGTCGGAGTCGACCTATTTCACCCATGTTTGTGCCATTTTTCTCCTAATTTCCTGTAAAAACTCTCTGCAAAGCTCCTCACAGTCGAATTATCTGCTAAACTACCCAAAAAAGTTCCCTACACCATGAAGCTCTGCAAACCCCTGCCCTTCGGCGAAATTCACCGTGAAAAAGTAATTTTAAAAGCCTAGCTACCAGCTAAAACTCATATAACTGCACCCTAATCCCTTCTATCAGAATTCCCTTGCAAAATCCCAGCCAATTAGCTCAAAACACTCTGGGATTTTTCAACAGAGTGCCCCACAGTTCATCAACCCTATAAAAAATCTCTTGATACTCTCAGAGTTGCTCACTTTCAAAGAAAATTCAGAGGGTAGTCCTCAACCTCTGCACTAATTCTAAGCTCAAGTAATTATCTAGTAAATTTCAAACATGGCCACTCCATCTGCTCTAGATGTTGCTCCTGTTAATCCACCCAGTAAGGAGCTTGAAGCTATGCCTCTTGTGGACAGTGATTTCCTCATTGCAGATTTTGTGGCAGAGAGGAACCACCTGTGGACCTTCTGCCAGCTGAGGAACAGTCACTTGGACAACAGTGACATGTATGGCATCTAGGAATCAAATCTGCCTATCTATTTCCTGCCTTCTGTTAATGTCTTTCCTGAAGTCATTCACCTCTATGCAGAAAACTATGACCAAAAACTCAGAGCTGTTAAGTCTCCATCTGGGGGCATCCTCTTTTACATTACTCCTGATTCCATCAATCAGATGTTAAATTACAAGCAAACCCAGCCGCTCTGCCCTTTTTCCATAAAGTATTTGCTGGATGAGGGCTCCAAGCTCTCTAGCATTGAGATTGCTGTAGTTGCCAAAACTTTCATGAGAGCAGACTGCCAACCTTCTGGGCCACCTCCTTTCTCATATGCAAATTTCAATGAGGTAGGTAAGCTTCTTGTGGCCATGATATCCTCTGTGCTGGGGTTCTCCACAAATGAACATGTTGATGAAACTGTGCTGGTCATGTTATCTGCATATAGCATTGGGAAGCCCCCTGCTGTAAAATACAATTATGCGAAGTTTATTTCCAACAAGATACATGACCAACTGCTAAAGCTAAATAGGGAAGCAATATTTAAATATTCATCATACATCTATCACCTATTCATGTACTATCAGACAGATTGCTTCCAGTTCCCCATCAAGAAGCTAGATTGACAGGGTGAGAGGAGGTCTGTCATCTTCTGGTCTTCATTTTTCCATCAAGTCCAGAACTCTCCCTATTCCTATTGTGAATTCATTAACCAATTTGTCTATCTAGTTACATGCCTCTTGAAAGGGACTCCTCCTGCCAGATTGTCAAAAGATATGCAGAAAATCTTACAGTTGTCCAGGAACTACAAAATAGGTGATTGGTATTTATACCAAAATCACACAGTCATCAGGATCTATGGTTGTGAGCTATGTCCTTACAGGCTCCCAAGGTATGTGCCTATGACATTGTTTTCCTTGGAATACTATAGGCAACTCATCAATTCCGACCTTACACACTTCCATAGTGCCAAGAAGAAAGCCAATCTCAAATTGAGAGACCACCTAGGCCCCTTCATCATGAACAAGAAAGATGGTTGGCAAGAAGTTGATCAAATATTGGGGCAACAACTTAAACTTAAAAGGAGCTTTTGGTGGGTCCCTTATGACCTTGAAGGCTTTATCGGTACTAGAAGAGTCAAGTATAGGCTGCTAGCCTATAAACATTGTCCATATCCACAAATTGAACACTTTGCCAACCAAGATGAATGGTTGCCTGGTACATTAGTAGAAGAATTTACTCGGGAGGAGACAATGGAGCAGAGTGTGAAAGATTTAGACAAAACTCTTGACTTGGATTCTTGTCAGCAGGTCATATTCAAGCAACCAGTCCAAGTCAGAGAAGGCACATCCACTGTTGCAGCTGCACAGACCACCCAGCAGGCATCTACAACAACAACAACCACAACAAAAGGCAAAGAAGTGATGGATGTATAGCAAGATACAGAGGCAGGGCAGCCCAGCACTTCAAAAGACCAAAGTCAAGGGCAAGCCCCTGTACAACAAGCTGAAACACCCCAAATCCCAGTTTTGTAAACACCTCTCAATGAAGAGAGAGGCAAAAAACGAGATAGAGAGGAGGCCACACCTCCAAGTGGATCAACACAACAACCGAAGGCCAAGAGGCCAAGAATTGACCCTCAGATCGAGGAAGAACACATCAGTGAAGAAACAGCAGAAAGCCAAAGCAAAGAAAGAGAATCTAGCCAGCAGACTGCCACTAGTTCATTCCAGCAAGAACAGGCCATGCAGCAAACTACAGAAGTATCCTCCTCAAGGCAGCAGGGCAAGCAACCAGCTGGAGTCAAAGGGTCATTTATGGAAATCAAGGCCCAAAATGAACTCTTAAGAGTTCAACTATATGATCAATTTCTAAAAACAACACCCTCCAAGCAGCACAGATTGATGGTAGCATATGACATCAAGGAGGATAAGATGATTTTTACTCATCTTAAGCCTAAAATACCAAAGCCCAGATCATCTGCAAACTACACCAAAAAAAGTCTAGAGGTACTCTCCAAGGACATACACCCCATGGATCAAATAGAACTACACAAACATACAGGGGAAATGGTGTATGCGACACTTGCAGACAGGGCCATGCTGGCCCATTAGTTAAAAGAATCACTAAAGAATACAAATACACAGCTTTATTTGGAAAGGATGTCTTCCACTGCTAAGGACAACAGGTTAAAAACTTTGGAAGACATAATCATTGATCTAGGACATCATCCTAAAGATCCAAAGGGTATTAAGGCCCTTATGAAGAAAAAGGAGGATGAAATTGATGCACTGAGAAAGCAGGCCAAATTGCCTCCAACCATTCACCCTCAAATAGCAAAACTTGCACAAGAGAAGAAAGTTGATGAGACCATGGATCTGCTTCTGAAGATGAATCAAAGAATATTACAAATGGAAGCAGAATTGGAAAAGGCATTGCAGGACAAGCAAGGGGAGTCAACCTCCCAGCCCCCTCAAACTTCTACAAATCTTGGCCCTGTCCCTCCTACACAAGCAGCAATAGCCCCTCCTGCTATTACAGTACCTACCACAGCCACATCAGCAACAGAGGCAACAACAACAACAACAGCAGTAGCAGAATCAAGCATGAGCATGGAGGACTTGATGAAAGTTGTCAAGGAACTTGAGGTTCAGGTGACAAAAATCAATGAAGCCAAAGATAGGCTGGCCAAGCTAGAGGCCAGCTATGACAAGTCGAAAATGACAGTGGCAGAGAAGCAGAGAGAGATAAAGGCCTTGGAAGCCAAAGTGAAAGCTTTGGAAAAAGAATTGCTTCTAGGAAAAACTCTGGCATAAATCAAGAAGATAATCTGGGCCAAATTTGGCCAATCAATCCATGACCAATGGAGGTCAGTCTAGGCAATACATGAGCAAATTGAACTAATAGGCATAGCTCATGTTGAGATACAAAAGGCCAGAACATCACTGGGAATCATGCCTGAGTAGGCCACTAAAATGATACATTTCCTCAATACTGACACTAGGGAGGAATTGGCAGCACTAGAAATAAATAGCAGAACAGAGACTATCCTGACAGCCAAAAAAGTGTTGACTTTGAGAAATTTCACTCAAACTCTAGAAAGGAAATGTCAGGATATGAAGGCAGAAATAGATGAATTCAGAGCATAGATGACAACATTGCAAGATAAAGGACTACCCAACCTAGTGACTGGTACTGGACAACTCTTGTCATATGATCAATACATCACAAGGATCAACAATTATGTTGAGAATCAGATCACAGCATCCACCAGCTCCACAGAAGAAGCAGGGCCTCCCTCTGGGTAGTCTCTGTATGACAAATTAGAGAATTTATTTTTTATTGCGCATGAGATAAATCATCTGTTTGAAGTGCCTCCAAATTTTTACAGATATACTGAAGCAGATGAAACACTTGTAAAAATAAGGAGACATCAACTACTTCCAGCTGATTGGTGGCAGGCAATGCTGGAAGTACTGCCCAGGTGATTCCACTATATTATTTCTTTTTTGTGAAAATTCAGATCTCAGACATAGTACAGTTCAGCAGATAATCAAGCACGCAGATATCACAGGAAGCATCCGTATAGTGACTCATCAAAGCACTCAGACAACAGGCTCAATTAACGCAGATTTAAAGACACAGCTACAGCCAACTTTGCTGATCCAAAAAGTTAAAAATTGTCTGACAGAAAGATAGCTGCCATCTCAACATTAATTGCTGTAGTTATTTCTTTCATTTACTTTTTGTAAGAGAGTTGGTGGTGTAATTTATTGCACAATAACTCACTATTTAGATATTTTGTATCCTATTTTTGTATATATATCCCCTCAAAGAACGTATTGAGGGTCGGTTGTAGTGAAACTCTCTCAGAAGAGCTGTATTGTATATCTCAGATCTTTTTGCTAATACAAATTGCTGGTGGAGTTCCTGGTTCCTATGTTGTCTGAAGGTGGATATGAATGATTGTGTTATGTTGCAGAATTCCTGTGTCATTTGCTGGAACAATAAGTTATTCTGAACCATGTTATTGTCTTTCTCTGTATGCAATAATTTACATATGTTTCATGATCATAGTAAATAGGGAAAAAGAATAGCTTAGGATTTGTTTGAATGCACCCTATGCTCAATATCTATTACTAAAGATGTTTTCTTTTGGATTGGCCATGGATATGAATTCTTAATTGCTCATGTCTAAACTAATTCTCTCACTGTGAATATTGTTTAATAATTCTTAACTGCTCTTAAGCAATACTTTCATTTCTCCCCTTGTTAGCATAGTGGAAGATTCTCAATTTCCTTTCACTCACTAATCCCATAACTTCATCACCTAATCTTAAAAAATTTGTTCCACAGATGCCTATCTGGCTTTGCAGCAATACTCTGTCTTCAGAAACATATCTCAGCAGCACACTGCCCTGAACTCCATTGCCCAATGGCCCAAACTGTTCTGTAATTTATGGCTTAGCTCTGTTTGAATTCACCAACCAACCAAATTTAAAACAAACTCAGTACACCATAACTAGCCTAAAATCACCCACCAACAAAGCTAAATTATAAAGAGAGAGCCCTCTCTGGTTGCAGGTAGGCTAGGACCTGTAGCCAAAAGATTGGTTAGTGGTTACCTCGGTCGTATTCCCTTTAGGAAGCAAGGAACAACTTGGGTGATAACAGCTCATTTCCTGGTTATGACATAAACCTACTCAATACTCCCACTGCATGTGCAATGTCTAGTCTAGTATAGACCATTGCACACATCAGGCTACCGACTGCACTTGCATATGGAACATGAGACATGTCCTCTTCCTCTTTTTGTGTGTTTAGCAGATAATCCCACACCTACAGGAATAGGAACCTTCACTAGTTTACTATCCTGCATATTAAACCTCTACAGTATTGTCTCGACATACTTCCTCTGGTTTAACCAGAGCTTCCTCTTTTCCCAATCTCTTTTAGTTTCCATGCCCAAAATATAGTTTGCAGCACCACGATATTTCATGTCGAATTTGGAGGACAATTGGGTCTTCAAATCTTGGATAATTTCTTTGTCATTTCCAACTAGCAACATATCATCCACATACAAGACCAGATAAATAACACGGTCACCAATTAATTTAAAATAAACATAGTGATCTGCTTTGCTTATGGTGAAGCTAAGTCCCCATATAAATGTATCAAATTTCTGATACCACATCCTTGGTGACTCTTTTAACCCATACAGAGACTTCTTTAACTTGCATGCGAGTTCTTTCTTACTCTTCGCTACAAAGCCTTCAGGTTGGTTCATGTAGATTTCCTATTCTAGATCCCCATGAAGGAGCGTTGTCTTCACATCCATCGGTTCTACCTCAAAATAAAAAGTAGTAGTAATAGATGAAAAGTAATCTAATAGAAGTTACCTTATCAACGGGAGAAAAAATATCACCAAAATCAATTCCTAGCACCTAGGAATAACATTTTGCTACCAACAGAGCTTTGTATTTCTCCACTTTTCCTTCTGCATTTGTCTTCCTTTTGAACACCCATTTGCTGCCAATGGGTTTCCTTCTAGTCGGCAACTCCACCTGATCCCAAGCCTCATTTTTGTCCAAAGATGCCATTTCATCAACCATGGCCTCTTTCCATAGTTTTCCATCCTCTGAATCTACTGCTTCCTTCATAGTTATAGGATCATCGTCAGTAATAGATAAAGCAAAATTTGAACAGAAGGTAGATGGGCTATACCTTTTAGGCTACCTTCTTTCTTGGATTGATGTTCTCACAGCCGGGATTTATCGCTCTTCATCTTCTGATTCCTCTTCTGTTGTAGAGTCTGATTCTTTCTCCTTTAGCTCAAACTCTATCTTCTCATGTTCCTTTCATTGGACTTCATGTTTAATAACATCTTTCACCTCTCTGGACACCACATCTCGGCTATACACAACCTTTTGTGTGACGGGGTTCCAAATCTTATAACCCTTTAAACCATCCTTATACCCAATAAAGATGCACTTTTCAGATTTACTATCCAACTTGGTTCATTTCTCCTTTAGAACATGTAGATATGCATCACATCCAAATACCCTTAGATGTGAAAGAGAGGGTTTCTTACCAGTCCATACCTCTTGTGGAGTCTTATCCTCCAACACTGATGAAGGTGACCTGTTGATCACGTAACATGTAGTATCCATTGCCTTTGCCCATAATTCCTGTCCTACCCCAGCACCACTAAGCATGCTTCTTACCCTTTCCATCAACGTCTTATTGATTATTTCTACAACTCCATTTTGTTGACGTGTATATGGAGTAATTTTCTATCGTGCTATACCACACCTCTTACAGAATTCTTCAAATTCCTTACTGCAAAACTCTCCACCATTATTTGTCCTCAACACCTTTATCTTCTTCTTTG
>APFE030263905.1:17322-28602 GCA_000404065.3 Pinus taeda
CCTTGCAACTTCAACTTTACTTTTCCACGACCAACGATTCTAGCCTTCTTGTAATCCCCTAAGAATACATCACCGACATCGTATTTCTCATACTCACAGAACCACTCCCTATGGGGAGTGAAGTGAAAGGATGCACTTGAGTCAATCAACCATGCCTCATGATCTACATGTGTACTTGAAGATGCCAAGTACACATCCCCCCTTTCATCTGAGGTGGTTTTCGCCTCTATAGAAGGAGCCTCATCAAATCCCTTTACTTTATCAAGAGCTTTAGATTTACAGTCCCTTTTGTTGTGCCCTTCCTTTCCACATTTACAGCACACCACCTTTACAGGTTTTCCTGGAGATATAGATCTCCCACTCGATGAATTATTTTTGTTTCTTTTCTGGGTCCACCCTCATATAGACAAGGCATCACTATTTTGGCTCTCCATATTTTTCCGTCTCATCTCCTCCGTCAGCAAGGATGACACTGTTTCATCAAAATGCAAGGCAGTTTCATTGTTACCTATTGCAATAACCAGACTATCCCATGGATCTGGTAGAGAACACAAGAAAATGATGCACTTATCTTCATCTGAAATTTTAATATCAACAGATGCTAACTGACTTACCAAAGTATTAAATGCATTCAGATGCTCTGTCACCGAGTCTCCATCTTTCATCCTCAGGTTATACATCTTTTTCCACAGTAACAATTTATTCACTAGAGACTTGGATTGGTACAAAGTCCCTAACTTATCCCACAAAGCCTTCGACGTAGCTTTCCCTGATACATTCAACAATACTGAATCTGAGACACATAATCATATTGTGCTCTTTGCCTTCCGATCCAACTTCTTCCATTATTCATCGGACACTCTCGTTGGTTTAGTACTTGGATCTACAATGATCCACTAGTCTTTATCCACTAATAGATCCTCCATCTTTAGTTTCCACAACTCAAAACTCTGACCATTAAATTTCTTGATCTCTATCTTTCCATTGCTTACCATCTTCTTTCACCATCAGAATCGATCTCGTAGATCTCCCATGGGACAAGGTCTACCACAGGCCCAAGCGAAACCCCTCAGCAACAAAGTTGTCCTCTCGAAGCCAAATCAACTCTGATATCAAATGTAGGTTTTAACCCCATATAGAAATTACCTGCATACAAATTCTAAAACATAGAAAATAGACAACGCGAGATCATAACACATAAAAAATATATACACAGATATTTTCCCTTGGATCCCAAAACTGGGACTACCAGCTTGCTTTTTTCATTATGTTCCTTTAAATGTTACAATACATATTTATACATGCCAAAGCATCCAATACTATGGACTGAAAACCATCGCGTCCAATACCATGGACCGAAAATCATCGCGTCTAATACCATGGACCAAAAACCATTGTGTCTAAAAAACATGTGCGAAAATCAGGCACAAAACCATAGGTGGGTCCACCCAACCTAACATAGGGTCTAAAACCAAAATTTTCTGAGGCGTTGCCCAGGACCCCATAAAGTGGGGTTACAGGTACCCTTCAAACCCCCTGTTAACTACATGGGAAGAATATAACACAACCCAAAAATAGCAACAAACTGAACAAACTTATTCAGAATTTCCTAGCTTATGTTGAAAAATATATAGAGAGAGAAACCTACTTCGCCCTGATGCTAATAAATCAATCCTTTGATGATGACCTCGATCCCTTACATTCTAGGCTCGCTCGTTGCTATTCCTTGCATCATAATACCTGTAAGAGAGATCAAAAGACAACAAGAGATACAAGAGCATACTTACTATATATAAAAAGTAAAATACTTGAAATGTCAAGGAGTCTCAAGATAAATTCATAAGTATTCATACATTTATGGAAACTGAACATCCACTGTATATATTAATGAAGAAAAAAGGGAAGCATACAACCATTGCCTTGATGTTGGAGACCACCTTTTGGTGGATTTCCAAGTCTGGGTTGTTATCAATCCAATATTTCTCTAGAGTGTTTGAGAAAGAAATGATTAGAGGTAATAAAAAACCAACTTTGGAGATTAGGGTCTAGCCTTCCTAATTCTCAGAGAGGGATGTCTATTTTTTATTTAACTTTGTTTAGTTATTTGATTTTAGGCTAGTTATGATTATGCTTGGGTTTTGATTTAGATTTTTTGCTGGGATCACTTAATTAGATGAAAAGAGGGTGTCTTTTATTGTTGGGCTATGGGGTCAAATTTCAGACAAATAGGACTAGATCAAGTTCAAAAAATAGTGTCTACAGGGAAAGATAGCAAAGTTGCTTTAGATCTGAAGGTTAGATGGTGAATTGGTTTTCAATTGGATCCAAAGAGAAATTAAGGTTTCCTTAGGATGGATTATGAGGAAATTGAAAGAGATCAACCAAGATGGGAGAACAATTAAGGATTCTCAAATTCAAATATCATAAGAAAATATGTAAATGATTAACTGTTGAAAACAGAGTGTACTTAAACAAACTCTGAGATAAAATTCCAGTTAATTCATTCAACCTTAGATTTTTAAGTTTGTGAAAAACATAGCAAATTGACAAATAAAATACTTCACAGTAATAGCTCAACACATGAATCATGTATTGCAATTTCTTTATTACTTGGTCCAGTCTGCTGACTTGGAAAGTTGGTACAATAACTCTTAGGTTTATGGTCAAAATAACTTTATAAATATTTAGCAATCCATCGTCAATACTTCAATTTATGAAGTATTTAAACAAGAATAATTCAAAAAATATCCCAAACTCTATTGGGAACTAATTTAGGATAAATAAATATCTTTATGCAAGAAGATAGAGATAACTATTGAACTGTTGTTTTTTGTCCCTATTTATTAGGTTGTGTTGTCTTTAATCTTTGATATTTTTTCTTTTAATTTCTACTTTGATGTTTGGTCTTCATGTTGGATGTTCTATTTACTTTGACCTTTCAACTGATACACTTTCATGATCTATTTTATTTCTTTTCTGGGGTTCATATTTTTCAATTTTTTTTATCTTTTCTCTTTCATTTTGTCCTTTGATTATTCTTTTAGGACATACCCTCTTTACATTTTTTTATTTTTTAATATGGAAAACATTTCATAGAAAGAAAAAGTATGTACAATATTACAAGAGCAACCATAGCAATTTCAAAATTATGAATCATACTATTATAGGACCCTATTAGTGGCTTCACATTGGGATGAAATTTCTTGGTGAAATGTCAGCAACTTTAAGATCACTAGCCATTGAAACTATGATTGAAGTTACCTTGTAAACTGTTGTTCTATGATTCTGCTTTATTCATACTTATGATGGTGAACCCTTCAAAGCCCAGGGCATTCTCTCCGGACTTCAACTTCAAAATATTACCACGAATCTAATCTAAACTTTTTACTATTATATACAATGAGTAAAATAAAGTGAACTATTGTTAATCTATGGAAATGTAATGATTCAACATTCCATCATCTCCTGGTAGATTTGTCCCATCTAGATCTCTCAAGAAAAATGCATTGTTACCTCTATAACCATAAATGACATAAGGGCATGTTCATACCTCTAAAACCTTAGCACCAACATCGGGGATAACCACCCGATCCAGACCTTAATACAACTTCTTTCTTGTTTGGTGTAGTGGCTTTGACTGGATATTGTGGGACCAGTTTCCCATGAAATGAATGGTTTGATGGATGATTGGTTTATAACGTATAATAAGCATGATAAGTGTTTTAATCCTATAATTCAGAGATATCCAAATATACCTATCTAAACCTGGGTAATGTATTAACAATGTGATTTTTGATTATTTCTAATGATAAATAATCATATAGATGAATTATTAATCAATAGAAAGATGCATTCATGGATAATGATTACTATGTTTAAGAAATTAAGAAAAGTAATTATTAATAAAATATATCGCATTCATAACAATGTATATCGCTAACATATACCTTTGAAATATTACAATTCTAAACCTTCAAAAATGAGATGATAAAGAATTATTTGAACATCATACATATATCAACACTAGAAACTTTTAAAGGGAATGATTCATCACATAAGGAAACAAGACAAAAGAACAAAGATAAAAATACCGCATCTATTTTAGTCTTTCTAATGTAAATAACATTCCAATTCCACTTTCTAATTTGAGAAAACCTTCCAGGAAATATAAAAGTGCAAGTCTTGAATAATTTTGTTCAAAAATTGTAGAACCTTGATCCACTACTGATAAAAAATATTCAGAAGTACAAAAGTGCAA
Source organism: Pinus taeda (assembly GCA_000404065.3). NCBI lineage: Eukaryota > Viridiplantae > Streptophyta > Pinopsida > Pinales > Pinaceae > Pinus > Pinus taeda. The sequence goes on from APFE030263905.1 coordinate 21,581, forward strand.
CTTCTAAATCAGATCTTATACAAGTTGAGGACCCTTTCTTCAAAGACATGAAACGGTTTAAATAATAAAATAAAAACTAACAATCAATAAAAATCATTTTGAGCTGTTGAAACTACAAACATGAAAATATGGCATTTGATTTATAAAAATAACAGTGCGATAACCTTTTAACTGATTCATTGTATCTACTTCTTCTCTTGTGCTTGCAGCTGACAGATTGAGAGCATTTGCTAAATTTCCGGAGGGTGACTCAGCCTAGAATGCAGTTGAGTTGTCTATGTAGCATCTGCAAGTTTGGAAACCGTGAGATTGACAACATCGGAAAGGCATTTCGTGGCCATCTGCTGACTGTGTGGCTTTACTAGGAGAAACCAAAATGCATCCCAAGTTAGGTTTTGCACTTTTCCGACTTGTTCTTCTCTGCTGGCCAAATCATGTTTCCATTGATCTTCTAGTGCTTTTTCTTGCGGGAGCTTTCCTAGAGAGAAATCAGAGATGATGTTATTTAGATTCAAGCTGTCATTTACCAATTCAATTATGTTGTTCCTTGTAGCCCTGGCTCTAGAAGTATCTCTTCTGGCCTTAATTAATTATGATTCCTTCTCCGAAAACAAGATTTCTTTGTGCGATTCTTGAATTTTTGACACATTAGCATCCATGCCTTCTTCTGAACTTTGCCAAGAGAGAAATTTTGTTACCTTATCATCTTCATTTTCAAATTGTCGCATGGTATCAACTACCTGTTCAATGAGTGATGCAGCGATAGTGCACAATGGGTCAAATAATGATATCTTATAGCAAAGGATATTTAGTTGTTGAGATAAGGCTTTAGTCATTTCTAGAGCTTCCTTTTTGAATTCCTCAACCTTCGGTTAACCTTTGAAACTTTCTAAATGTAATTGGAGCTATGCAATATGTTCTTCTTTAGTTTTCTTCTCCTATTGAATTGCTGCTTGAAGCTTGCCAAGTTCGTGAGACAAATTTTGTTGTCTCTCAAGAGATTGCTGATCGATCTTTTGCTTCTCCAGACTTAGTTGTTCTTTTAGTTGCTCATTCTGTTATTTTTGTTTTTCTAGCTTTTACTCAAGCTGTCTGATCTTATATTGTTCCAATGTCATTTTCTCTTCAAGTTGGGTGATCCTTAGATCCTTTTCCTTGATTAGTTGGATAACTTTGGAAGCTTTGTCCATTGTAGCGACTGTATAGGCACCTACATACTAATACAACTTTGTTAAATCCTCAGAGGGTTGAATTCTCAGTCTTTCCATACCACATTTGTTAGTTCAACTTGAGGAGTTAAGAGTGTTCCCTAGTCAATTGTCCTCCTTTTCCATTGTCATTTGACCACAACCCTATGCTTTTGACTGTAAAATACATCCAGGGGTGGCATTTCCTCTACCTTAAATATAATTTCTTCAAATGTATTCTCTAGAATTATTTCAATGTTCTGTTGGGTGTTGACTGTGCCAACTGCCCCTTGTATTGTAGTATTAGTAGCAATATGCTCTTGTGTTGTGGTCCATTTTGGTGTAACGATGTTTTGGGAGTCATTCTGGTTCTTGATAATTTGATCCAATTGCTCCCATTCCTTGAGTAAGCTAGAATCATTATTTACATCGGTATCTAGGACCTTGCTAGTATTTTCATTTGGTTTATCCTTTTTCAAGACTCTTCTCCTTTTCAGGAATCTTCTACTTTTCAGGACTCTTCTCCTTTTCAAGAATATTCTCCTTTTCAAGACTCTTCATTGTTTTAGGAATCTTTTCAGTAGTTTGTTCTTCACTGTGGCCTTCTTGGTCCACCATAGGGGTAGTGGCCAATAAATCTAGAGGTAGTGTTTGTAACCTCTGTGCCCTGAATTGCATAAATTATCTCTCCCCCTTTCTCCTAATTTGATATTTGCTAGATGTTTTACTTGTGAAAGTAACTCAGTTGAAGTGAACAAGTCGTCAAATTCATCTATCTCATGTTCAAATTTGGCAAGTTTCACCTGACTAGTGAAGTTGTAAGTCACTACTCTTGGATCATACTATCTCTTAGAAATGACTGCTAACTTCAGAATTTTTATCTTCTCTATTTCCTTCTTTGCATGTTTGAAATCATGTAGTGTGTAGACGCCACAACAAAGGGGAAATGGATGCCACATTTGTTTCTTGGATTCTTTGAGGTTCCTTGACATTCATGTTTCTGTTATCTTGTAAGCTATTTCTATGGCCAATAACTTATAATGAATGTACAAGGGGAGAACATGTGGATCTATGGTGCTACCAAAATGTCTGACATAGGTGAATATTTCTTCACCGAACCTACTGTTGATTGATGTTAGGCCAATGCTGGCCTCATCGGATAACCAAGGAGTAGGTTTGTTGAATATGGGCTAGTGGATGGGTAAAAAAAGACCATGGTAAATTCTGTATATATGATATTTATAATGGGCCTTCCACAAATACTTATGATAAATGTGAATATGGTTTGGGTCTTCAGGCATCCATTTCCAACCTAGAATGGGGTAATGAGAATTGAAAAAGGTAGTATCCATAATGGATGTGCTCATATAGAATGGGGGTATTGTTCAGGTAGTTACAAACCTATTTCTTCTATAATCAAGGATTTTGTTGGCCATTTTATCTGATAAAATGGTTTCCCAATCCATTATATAAGGGTTGATTTCCGCTTCCATTAAAGGAACCATTTCTATGGAAAACCTAGCTGAATTAGAGACTCCAAGAAGTCTATATATCATAGCACTAGCATAGCAATAGGGAGATGCTAAGGAGTCTATGGAGTACATACCAATGGAATCTTTCTTATGCTTGCTTGGGAAATGCCTCCATTTCCTAATAGGGTCTAACCCTACATCATTCTCCTTAGTAAAAGCTTCTAAAAATGCTTTGTTGTAATGTTTCTGGGGGTCCGGCAAATGATACATCATCTTGATATCTTCTGCCTTGAATGTCCCAAACATCCTTCCATCAACTGTATAAAATTCTCTGTCAGTTATGTTGATACTTTCTATAACCCATCTCACTAGGTCATTGTATGGTAATACTTTCGCACGGGCTACTATTCTGTGGAGGAAGGAGATGGCTAAATCATAAAGAGTATTTTATGATTTATCAGTATGAACCAATTGTTGTTTCTTCTTCTTCTACTTTGCTTGGATCCTCAGATTTTAGTAAATTATATATACCCTCCCATGAAGTACCAAATTTTTTGGTTCATCTTTCTCTACGACGGGGGCCTTTGCTTTCCAGGCTCTCTTAGAAATTTTTGTTGGGCTGATGATTTCAGATTTGCTCTGCAAAACAAAACAGAAGGATGTAACGGTGGAAAAAACTTTGTTAAAGCTAATATTCAGACAGGTGTAACAACAATTAAGCACAATAGATGCTATGGATCTATGATATATTAAGCCACCATGGGTGAAGTCTTTGAAAGATTCAACCACAATTGCTTCTTAATGATTTCCCTGTAACTTTCAACATTAAACTTTAATGCCATGATGATATGTCACATCGTAAATTTATAACAGTACTTTATAGTATGGGTATCATTACTTCCCGATTAGCGATTACCGATAATTGGATATCGTTGATCGAGAGTTACAAGTGCCATGATTAAATGGTTGCATATCATGGTTGTGATTGTGATCAGTGGTGAGATGGGATGGGGAGGCAACATGCATCAAACTTAATAAACCATTTAAATTTTATTTATAATTTATTTATAACTTTCAGCCACACATGTTTGTGATATTTTGTGTTTTGCCTTATATCAAGAGCACACTTTATGATAATAAAATTGCATCAGGAGACTACAAAGGAGCCTTTTTGGAATGTGTCTTATGATTTTAACAATGTGCGATTGTGATCAACGTATCACATTGGAGGTTTTCTATGGATGACTTGGAGAGATTTGTTGATAAGTAGCGATATGTGATTTTCCGATAGAGTTATTGCATCGGAGGATTTCAATGGAACACTTTATGTCCATTGATAAAGGATGTGTGTGATGCGATATATTCTTTTTATAATTGTTTGCATTCGATAAATCTTTGTGACAAGGTTTTATTATAATTCAAATTGGATTGGACCTTATTAAGAGGACTTTCATGGATTTGATAGATTTGCAAATTTCTATTGCAATTTAACCCACACTAAAAGCAAATTTATAAATGACTTATTATAAAATTTAATTTTCAAACATTTTATTGACTTTACTAATATTCTAAAGGGTACTCATTTCTTATTAAAACTTTTTTTATGAAATTTTTTGAAATGGGGAGGGTTTTTGTATAGCACAACAATTGGCGATTCACCAGGAGAAACAACTATGTCTGAAAAATAATGCAATATCTAAAACTTTCTGAGGTTGAAAACAATTGAGGATAAAGAAAACCATCTAAGAATAGCTAAACAAAAATTAACTATGAAGGAAATGACAATTTTTTGCAATTTCTTTTACAATCCCTTAAAATAAAAACATTTTGGTTTCTTCAAGTTTTTATTGGTTGATAAAGATAAAGTCGGGGGTTCTTCCAACTTAGCTTTTAAATTTACTCTTTTGTCATAGGTAGTGCCTCTGCTACCAACAAACACCGATAGTCTCAACAAGGTTACCTTTTGACATCTGTCATTCACTGTCCCATCCATCTAAGAGTATAAATTCTAGAAAGTAAATCCATAAAGACATGTTCATAGATATATTTCCCGATTTTATATTCTTTTAATTTTTTAAGATAAAAAACCATTGTCCTAGTTTGGGAGCCAACTAATGACAATGCCATTCACTGGTTATAATTGAACTAAACAAGTTGATTCATGATGAGACCCATTGTCTTCTAACTATAATCCATTACCTCGTTTTGATATGCAGTATTGGTAACGCCAGTTTAATTAGTTCCCTATGATCATAGTAAGCAGGTTCGTGATGAGACCTCTTATATTTCATATCAGAGATATTTTAGAATTACAGTTTGAAAAATCATAAACTTAGTGGATTGGGTGAATAAATGTCTCCTTAAGAGTTTATGGATGACAATTTTAGAGTTATGGATCCTAAGCTGGGAAAAGTCTTTACTTTTATGAATAACCTCTCTTAACTTTATAAAATTGAGAATGATTTATAGTATTTTGAAGGTTTTGGAAGATTTTTCAAACTTTAAAGAGGTCTTCGGAGTTTAATGTGTTATCCAACTTTCCAAAACTGTAATCATTTCCCTAAACGTTTCTAGCATTTGAAAGCAAGTATTCATAATATTCTCTCAAAGAGATTTTCAATAGTAAAAGGCCAATGGAAGACTATGTACAGTTTTATTTTCTATAATAAACAAATTTGCATAAAGAATATTTACAAGTAAGAAGGGGTTACCTTATTAAGAAAAGAATTTCTTTAAGATAAGCCCATTCACAGGAAGAGAATCTCTCTTTCCTGATAAATCTTGCAATATGAATGTTGATGAGCCTATCTTTTCAATGACTTGAAATGGTTCAAGCCACATCTTTTGAAATTTGGTATGTTTACCTTTGTCTTCATGTGCTTTGTCCCATTTCAATCCGAGATCACCAATTTGCAATGTTTTTGAACGGGTAGAACTTGCCTCAAAAGAATATCTAATGACTTGTTGATGTTTAGCATGAGTGATTTTGGTCTTCTCTCTTTCCTATTCCAATTTGAGGATTTGATCAAATATTAATTTAATAGAGGAAGAAGGATTTTATTCAACAAATTGTAATAGGGCTAGAGATGGGAGTGCTAAGTTTGAAGGTATTACAACTTCTTTCCCATATACTAAGTTAGAATCTCTCTTTCCTGATAAATCTTGCAATATGAATGTTGATGAGCCTATCTTTTCAATGACTTGAAATGGTTCAAGCCACATCTTTTGAAATTTGGTATGTTTACCTTTGTCTTCATGTGCTTTGTCCCATTTCAATCCGAGATCACCAATTTGCAATGTTTTTGAACGGGTAGAACTTGCCTCAAAAGAATATCTAATGACTTGTTGATGTTTAGCATGAGTGATTTTGGTCTTCTCTCTTTCCTATTCCAATTTGAGGATTTGATCAAATATTAATTTAATAGAGGAAGAAGGATTTTATTCAACAAATTGTAATAGGGCTAGAGATGGGAGTGCTAAGTTTGAAGGTATTACAACTTCTTTCCCATATACTAAGTTAAAAGGAGAAGTACCTATTGAGGCCTTCTGAGTTATGTGATCTAGCCATAATGAAAATATTAAAGATTTATGCCAATTCTTTTGATTTTGATCAACATTTCTTTTAATAATCTTAATGAGATTCTTCTTAGTTGATTCTTCCAAACCATTACCTTGAGGAGAGTAATTTGTAGAATAATTTAATTTAAAACCTCTCTTAAGAGAAAATTCAACTATACTACTCCCAAAAAAATAAGATGTATTATAAAAAAATAAGGGCATTAGGTACCCCAAACCTGGAAATGATGAATTGATCAATGAATTCTATGATTTCATCAGATTTGGCTACCTTTAATGGAATTTCTTCTACCCAATTTGTGAAGTAGTCCATGGTTGTGAGGATGTATCTGTGTTGCTTGGAAGAATGTGGAACTATCTCTCCTATGATATCAAGCCCTCACTGTTCAAATGGTTGCTCAATGTTTACTAGTTATAAAGGAAAGGTTGGTTTCCTTTGTATTCCACTTGCATTTAGATAGATCTTGCATTTCCTGACATAATCATTGGCATATTTAAAAATTTGGACCAATAATATCCAGTATGTATGATTTTTTGAGTTGTGGTATCTCCTCCAAAATTTCCACTTGCTAGACCATCATGTAATTCCTATAAAACCTTTTGTGCTTCAATTTTTTCTAGGCATATTAATAAAATTGAATCATAATTTCTTCTAAATAACACATCATCAATGATTTCGAAGTGTTTTTATTTTAATATTAAGGCACGTTTTGTAACTGAAATTATGGGGAGCATATCCATTTTTCAAGTAAAATATTAGATCAACATACTGAGATTCATAATTTAT
>APFE030263905.1:86928-115347 GCA_000404065.3 Pinus taeda
TCACTCCTCCATCACTTCAAACCTTCACGGTAGGTCATCCTGTAGCAGTTTATAGACATCCAGTAGAAACCTCTGAGTATCCTGTAGGATCCCCTGCAGACATCCTGTAGGAGGCCATTCACTCGGTTGCTAAGCTTCTGAATATGGAAAACCTCTGTGGATGGATGCTAAGGGTCCATAGGGACCCCACCTAGCCTCCCCAACCTGTCCCACGCTTTCCTTCCTTCTCCATCCCATCTGCACAACCAAACCCTAATTAGCACACAATCACAATCATTCCATCCACTTAAAGGAAAAATACAAAAACATGTCTTTTATGATGCAAGCAGTTTAGATCCATGCATTTTCACTTATCAGAGGTAATAGCAGCATTGGTAGAAGTTTCCTTCATGTCATTTGCATTATAGAGGCTAGACTAGTTAAATTAGGGTTTCCTAGGTTTACATGCCTTGATTTGCTTTCAGTTCATTTTTGTCAAGTAGATTAGTCTTCTTTGAGCTAGCTTTCGTCCATCATTGATAGAGCTTCTTCTGTGAGCCCATAGAAGTTGTCTTGAGCCCTAGCGGACTTGTGCCAGCTGACCAAGTGACAGCTGCGACAAGAGCTAGTACTTGTGCATACAACACCGTCGCTTCCAAGTTTGTACGAACTACCGGGTTGATAAAACAAGAGACATGAAGCCCCAGGAGTTGTAGCATTATTGCTACAATACTAGAGCTCACCAACTGCCTAAATCCCATAGTTCTCAATGGGTGTGAGGGATTTTTGGTCAATATGAAGGACTAACTTATGAAGTGCAAAAAATGGAAGTTGAAACACTTTGGCTCTGGATCCATTATGGTGACTTTCTTCTTGGAATGTTTACCATTGTTTCATTATCAGTGGATAGAAGTTGATTCTTGAGTGCCCAAAGATCCAAAATTACTGAGATGGGGTGAGTTGATGCCTCGACATGGAGGCGGTCAGCAAATGTATTCGCTTTGGCATTTTTTGGATGGTTATGTTAGAAGCTAATCATGGTCGATGAGTGGGCATATGCAGGAAAAGATTGATGAGGAGATCCTAATCTTCCACCTCCACCTAGTACATGGTGGGCCAATGCAGGTAAAACTATTTTTAAACTTTTTGAGTTTTTTTATTTCTTTTTCATTCGCGCTAAGATTGGATACTTGTGGTTTTTACAAATATTGGACCAAAGAGACATCTAGGGGTTTCGCTAATAGCTATGAAGGTGGCACGATAGATAGAGGATGAGGCACCGTATGAGGAAGGAGTTGACCCGATCATAAAGGTGGAAAGAAACATGGAATTATTGACAATAGTCATTCCAAAATATGCGTCGATTGATGAGGTGTTGCTGTGATATCAGAGGCATACTGTAGGGGTGTCTATTAGACTGCATCGGTTTCTGAACTGAGTCATCAGAGTCTTGCCATGCTACCATGAGCGCCATTTGGGTGGATAGTTGTATCTAGTATTTATTTTCCAAACTTATGTAGGCTTTAAAATCCATGTGTCTTAGAACACAATTTTTGACAATTTGATGTAAGAGACATTCTGCAATATATATATATATATATATATATATATATATATATATATATATATATATATATTATAATATATATATATATATATATATATATATATATATTATATAATATATATATATACATGTTTCCCTTTATTCTTATCTAATTTTCTATTATATATTTGTATTTAGATATGATGCAAATGTATATCTAGAATGTAATTAGCCAATGTATCTATTAATGTGTTCAAACATCTCAGAATATGTTGATAAGTGATATAATCAAAGTCTCGTTCCAATAGACGAGCTCACAAATACATTTTGAAAATCGAAGTGTTTTTAACTGAATATTTCTTATTAAGTTGTAGTACAATGATACATGAATCGAGATTAAAGACTAAATCTCTAATCCCAAAATCAATGGCTTAAGAAAAAAATTTTGGTAACTGCATTATATTTGGAAATGTTATTAGTGGTACGACTTAAGCATATGCCTTGTAAATTAATCAACAAACAATTAGGGTCATATATTTCCCATGCAACAGAAGATAGATTCTATGTACTCTAACAAGCACCAAGAATGAAACTAACATAAAGTTTCGATGAAATTTGCAAACCATGTAGAACACACGGTAAGCAGAGTGAAACATGTTTGCAAAATAAAACAAACACACTAAAATTGACTGCACACTGATGAAAAACAGACTAATGTACAAAGTATTTACTTGAAATTACGCATAAAAATTTTCATATAGAGCACATTTCGGGACTTGGGTAGTTGATCAACAGAGAGTAAAACTATAGTTTCATTGTTGGCATGACATGTAAGCATCAACTTAGCCAATTAGTGGAATGATAGACAATAATGATAATGACCCCATGCCTGCTTGGCAAGTGAGGGTTATGAGTCAAAAGATCAATTCCCCATTGTGAAAATGTGTGAATGGTAAAGACTCTGTAAAAAATTCTCATGAAGGACGACACAAAAGTATTAAGCTCATTGTGAGAAAAGGATGCCCCCAAGTGAAGATTTTCGACAATCCCAAGTTGGAATGAGATGTCACTGGACATGGTTGCCAAAATCTTTTCCATGTTTCATTCAGACAACACTTCATGAATCAAAATAGTTGTATAAAGTGGATGAGTTGGTAAATCAGAAATAAGGGTTCCGAGACAAGAATAAATCTCACCAAGGCTTGGAAGAAACGAGGAATGATGATGGGAATCATTCCATAGACCTTCCTCCAGGGACATCACTTCTGTGATGTTCTCATCAGTTGGAAATGTCTCATGTAAAGGATCTAGAGAATCCCAAGAACTGAGAAAGGGAGATTGTGAATATGCATCTAGAATCATATTGAAATGATCATGAATTTAAGAGCTTATCGCAGAAGCTGAAATGACAACCTCATATTCTTTCTCTACGGGGCTAAGTGACATAAAATCACCAAAATTGTCAATCTGACGGGATGGGAAATGACCCAAGGATCGTGATGAGTCGAGATCATGTTAATTTAAGTGAAGTTTGGAGGTTGAAGGCAAAAAGTGACCATAAGGGAAGAACCTTTGAAAATACCTGACCCCACACTCTTATAATGAGTATCAATATTCCAACATATGGCACATTTCCATTTGTTGAGTTGGAAGATAAAAAGGTGAGTTGATTGAAAGTGGCTAGTTTCCCTTGATGAAGAAAATAGAGCACATGAAATAGGGTAGAAACCATGCAAAAAATTGCATGGATCCAATTACAACCAAGTAGAATATTGTAATTCATATTGGCATCAACAAATTCTACTTCTAAGTTAACAAATTTTCCTTCGAATTGAATTGAGAAGTCATTGATAATACCATATGGATGAGAACCTCTACCATCAAAATATTCCAATGTATTAGGGCACTAGTTGAGAGGTGGAGAGCCAATAACTTTCCAACATAAAAGTTACATGATGTAAATAGAAGCACCCTCATAAATAACGGTCCTCTGAATAGTCTTTCCTTTGATAACAACTTGTATAAGAAAGGCTAGTTGATACGGGAGACAAGGATCATGGTTTTTGAGATCAAAAGTAATCATATTCAATCTATAGGATCAATCCCTCCTGTGGTGGAAATTAATGCTTTTCTTTGTGATGGATGAGTTTTGAGGACTCCCAAAGCTAACATCATCGAAGGCGCTTGAGCTAAATCTTCCACAATATTATAATGTTTATCATCTCGCGCATTCATATTATATGATGACTTCTGAAGAAAACCTTTGGGAGGTGGTGGGACAATCTAATCATTACTAGGTCGTTCAATATGAAGAGGACCAGAATTGGGCAAAGTGTTGGCATTGTGATGCATGTGTTGTCCTTGATGGAAACTCACTTATAGCAGAACAAGTATATGGTAACTAGATGAATCCATAGGTCAGTTTAGATGTGACAACATGATGGAACAAAATAGAATAATGATGGTTCAAATGTTTACAACTTAGAATTAGAAGTTCCATACGGGGAGATTGTTGGCATTATGAATTAGGTGTTGTGCTTGATGGAAACCTACCTAATGAGTTGTCCTTGATGATAACCTATTTGATGAAATGGAATCCTACTTGATAAGTTGTCTTTTGATCTACTTGTTATAGGTATAAACAGGATTTTTTTACAGATTTGATAGAATCCATGTTAGTTTTGTTTATAGATGTGACAAAATGCATGGAAATTTAGAGGAATGATAAAGTTGGAAGTTCAAGAACTATGCATGGGCTCTTTTAAGCCAAGTCGCATGTGCACACGAGCTCAATGAAGAAAAGTAGTGTATGGTTTTTGTACCACGGTATTCTAAATACGAGGGGTTCTTACCATGGTCTTGGCCCATATTAATGAGTGTGGCAAAGAATATTGATCCCGTCTGAGATTACCACCAATACTTGTGTAGTTTTGGCATGTGTTATTGGATAAGGGCTAAACTATATAAAGAGGTGAATATCAAAGTGCTAGGTGTGCACGTGATGGAAATCTTAGGAGGAGTTGGATCAAAAGAAATTATGCATGTTATGGGTTTTTTATGCTTTGGTTGATCTAAACTAAGTATGCACCTGAGAATTTGGTGAGGGATGAGATCCAATAGATATGAAATAATTTTACACTAATGAATGCAATGATGGATCAGGATCATGAGACCTGAAATGACTTTTCATTGTATGGTCTACTCATGGATTGACTAGATCAAAGTAATCATGCATGTTTCTATCTCTGAATATTATGATTTGGGTCTTTCTAATGTTTTGAAGAGCTACACAATTTTAGATCAAAATTTGTAGATCTATATGCTGGTTGGTCTTGGGAAAAACACATGTCCACGTGGGTTAGCTTCTTCAAATTCGTGTATACAAAGTAAGGTTTTATGTTCATAAATGTTAGATAAATTTGATCAGTGCTCCTGCTTCTCTGTTGTCTATCAATGATGTTCTCATGATTGATCTTGGTTATGTAATAATGTCTTAAGTAGAAATGATTGAATGATGAAGTTGAATGTTGTTGTGGATTTATTAAGGAATGTTAGGATTAGTTTTTTATTGTAATTGAGGATCAAAGATAGTTGTATGATTGGTTCAGAGTGTTATAGTAGATTTTGGAATGAATGAGTATTCTTTTCAGAATCATAGTAGTCAAGTTTTTATTTTTTAGTATTTTATGATCTGTACTCTAGTTTCTCTACAGAAAAGTGCATATGCACACAAGCTACCTTATGTAAAGTAGCATATACATCTTTGCATTTGAATGATCAAGACTGCATTTGATTTTGTGTGTTGATGTAGTATTCTGGGATCGGTTCTATGTACTGGTTATAGTGATCTGACTGTTCCATTTGATTGGTTCAGTTTTGATTAAGTGTCAGTTGATTGGGTTTGGATTGAATAATTGATATAGTTGTGTCAGAAATTGATGACTGGGTTTCAGTGAATGGTTGAATCAATCGTATTATAAATTGATGATTCAATTTTCAGTGAATGATTTATTGAAAATAATACTAAGAGGGGGGGTCAATCAATATTTACAAATCAATAACTTTTTCATTTCCATAATCATATTTATATATGCTACTTTAGTGAAGGGAACTCGTGTGTGCAAACAACTATTCTTAAGGCAACCGATGTATATCCAGTGAACTTATGATTCAGTTAATTCATCATATGTTGATCTTTAATCAGTGCATCAGTATTTTATTAAAAATTAAATAGTAACCATTTACAGTAATAATAGAATAAACCACCACACATAAGAAACACACATGAACACTAAGATTTAAGGTGGAAACCCAATGTTGGTCAAAATGACCTGCTGTTGTCATCTCTGTCTTCTTTTAATAATAAGAAATTCTGTTTACAACATTGTACTAGTGTAGACTCATACCAGTACGTAGGCACCCACCTGCAGAAGGCTACAACCTTATCTTCTTATGCAGCTTCTACTAGAAGGGAGCTACAACCCCCTAGCTCGTGTACTAGCCAATTTGTTTACTAGTACATAGGTGCTAGCCTATAGAAGGCTCCAAAATTCACTCATTTGCCAACTGCTACTAGAAGGGAGCTCCAACCCCCTGGCTCTTGTACTGGCTGATACCTTTACCAGTACGTAGGCACTAGCCTATAGAAGGATATGACCTTCCCTCCTCCTCTAGGGACCACGTTTCCTAAATTTTCAGACTGGATACTGCTGGATCACAACACCACAATCTCAAGACCATGTTTCATCCAATTTTCATACTACACCCATCAAAAGACCTTTAAACTTAAACATCATTAACCAACTTTCAGTTAATCTGAACAATCAGATCACTAACACCAAAACACTATGCTAAACCCATAAACCTGTATCATCATTCAGAACTAGCTGTAACCTCAAAAACCATGCATCAGAGCATATATGCCACTTGGCTGAACCCAAACTGTGTGTATACACTACTTCCATTACTAAAACCTACGTATACCTTCAAAACTATGGCAAAGACAAAATTTTGAATCAATTCTATACCAACCAACAATATACTAAATACCTACTGTTAACTTACAGAGATTTCCATAGGCAATGACAGAGATCACTTCTTCTCACTTATGTAATCAATCAATCAAATACCAACCTCCTTATGGATTCAGTTTTACATTCAGATCTAAGAAGACTTCATTGGAAAACAACACTAAAACAACTAAATTTGATCAGATAGATCAATCAGATCTGAAAAGGAGGCTTTTCTTTTGTGCACGCTATTTTTAAGAGTATAACCTGCATGTACACGTACTTTTAAAGAGATGAACTAGTGTACATATCTGCAAATATCAACTCATAACTTTGCTGCACTTATGAACTTCAGACAAACCTAGATCACAAAATTTAAAGAATAAAACAAGTGTACACAGTTAGATCTAGCCCAACCAATATTAGATCATCCAATAATAATTCACCTTAGGTCTCATGATCTTGATCCAACATTGAATTCAAGGTCCACAAAGCATTTTAGATCAAATAACGAACATAGCCCCTACAACATAAAATATACTTCAGATAGAAGTATTCCTTAGAAACCCATACACTTGCACATTTGTTTTGATCTAACACTTCATAAGATATTCAATGCTTGTGACCTTAACCCTTTGATCTTCTCCTCCTTATATACTTAGATTCCTTCTCAATACCTCGGACCAAAACAACTTAGGACCAATACCTTAGACCAAATACATAGGGTCAGTACCTCAGACCAAATACCTTGGACCAAAATACCTTGGACCAAAACCTTGGTTTTCCAACATGCCCACACTTTTCCTCTTATGGGAGTGCATGTACATGTATACACTCTTTTTTTCTATGGACCACTATGTATACGTTTTTTTGACTAAGTGGACCTACGTATACTTCCTAAACTAATTTACATAAACCTTTTTCTTTACCTTCCTTATTATGATCAGGAGACCTCAGTTCCATCTTCCTCTTCTTCTATACCAATGCCCTGTTACCTCTGAATAGGCTTGTTACATCGTAATTTTCCATATTACTTCTAAAATGATTCCTTTGAACTTCCTTGCATTTTGTCAAATTTGTAAACAAAATTGCTATGCATTCTGTCACATCTGATATCTCTCCTGTAGATTAATCTAGTTACGTAGATTCATCTAGTTACCATATCCAAGTCAGTTGTTCTATTAAAAGTGGGTTGCCATCAAGTACAACACATGCATCATAATGCCAACAATCTCCCCTTTTGGACTTGATGGTAACCATTTTGGCATTGATTATGGCAAGCTATAGAAACTGTTAGAGATAACAACCAATACCAAAATACTCTCCGCCTTTGACATCAAGGGAAAATGGGAAACCATGATACTCTTCATATCTGAAAAGCTGAATATGATCATGATCCCCCTGGGCACATGATGAATTCTTTGATTAAACTCCCTCTTTGTGCATGTTCTGATATTATTGTACATGTTGTGATGCACTAACTATCCATGCTCCCCCTGAGCACATGAAAAGTCTGCAAAAATATTTTCGAAAAGAATAACATGACTCTATAACTCAACCATGTGAGTGTGACGTTCCTATCACCAATGACTCATACATACATCAATCTCCCAACCAAGTGGGGATATACCAAAAGTTTATACATGAATGAAATATAGGAATTATTACATCATCCTTCCCATGCATAGTGGGGGTATAAATTACATCATATGACCAAAAGGACACACTAAAAGACTATGACAGAAAGAGACATATTATTACATAATGGGCATTTATATGACCTTTTCATCGAGTGATATACATGACCTTTATAACAAAGACAAAATTTCTAAACAATACCAAGATACTCATCAACAACTATCATACACCAGATAGCATTTGTCAGCAACATCCAGACCCACAACCTGTCTATGTCCATGACAAAGTAAATATCATCAACCTATGACAAAGTATGTTTTATATAGGTATCAACTCATCCTCTTGATCTCATCAAGATCAACTTGCTTTGTTTCCTTAGTAGAAAGAGCCTTATCATAACCTTCCATAAATCAACTAAGCATATGTCATATCTCCAAGAAGTAACAAAAAATCATTCACATCATATCATATGCATGTGAAAAAACTATAGTGATCATCTATGATCATAACATCATCAGCAAGAACTGCATGATCTTTCCACAACAACCCTCAATATATCAACCATGTGTCATCACTAAGGAACATCCCCCATCTAATAAGCATTAAACATGCTAATCAACATATGTGAGTATCAAACCTATCATCATAGAGTAAGACGGAATCATAATTATGTGGCTAAGTAAGCCATGTCTCTAAATATCCATGTCTTCAAATAGCTATGTCTTCATGAGACCTGTAATAACACCATTCTCTTCACCAGCCAACAATATTTGTCAATATTCAACTTAAGTAATCATCCATGTATCCAAAATAATGTGTATCCATCAAAGATATAGCAATATGTAGCTAGCAAACTATGAGCTCATTAATTTTTCAAGGTTTCTTGATACTAACAACAACAATCCTCAACCATGTGGGAGCCAAGAACTATAAGAATCCTACATCATAACTACACCATATGAACTTTATGAATCTTAAAAGAAATGAGTGACTCATTGTTAAATAATGAAGTTGTGTACTCAAGCTTTATACTTCTCCTTTTCCTTAGAAATATCAACATGTAACAAACATATATGTACTATATACATCATCAAAATTCATCCATAATCACCCATAAATCTGATCTGAATAACAACTATGTAACCTCGAGCAGTACAAGTATCATCATCATAGGCAACTCATAAATATAACATAGCATGATGTATCATCTAAACATTTTAGCCACATAAGCCTCATCACCATTGATAAGAATCCTTAGATACCAAATGCTTCTAAAAGTAATACCAACAATGCAATATTAGAGGCATAGCATATTCTCCTCCTGATCCTGTGTCACTTTTTCACTGTCATATCCGATCATTGCATATATTAGTAAGAAATATCAAGGCATCATCATCAATCAGATATACATCAAGACATCAACAAATCAAGAGCACTTCTACATATTATTAGTAGACTATATTCATCATCAAATAGATCAGATAATTAACTGAACCATATCAGACCCCTTTTTTCTAAGTCTATCCCATAGCTTTTTCCTTAAACAAACATATACGTGACTGTGCAACTTCAAACTTGCATATATACGAGACTTTTCTTCATTATAACTGCGTATGAGAATTAGAGCACTGAAATTTCATACTTTCAATTCCTCCTGAGTCTATTATGTCTATATATTGAGCTATCCCATATATTTCTTCCTGCACTTCCTTCTTCTTCCATACCTTGGAGTGTGATGATGTTTTCTCCTTTTGGTATGTTGGCTGAAATTTTCTCCTGCATTCTTTTTCTATATGCCCAAACTTGTTACAAGCATAACATCTTATATGTTTCATATTCCCTTTATAGCAATCAATGGCTTTGTGACCAAACATATTGCAAGAAAAAAAATATCCCTTGAAGTACCTAGAAGTTTATGATGTTTCTATGTGATGGTTATTGGCTTGAACCATTCTACTTCTACATCTTACTGCAACATGTCCAAAATTATGACATATAAAAAATTCAACATTATTCATCAGAGGAAAGAACCGATTATCACTTCCATAGTTAGGAGTAAATGATTTTCTTTGAAGACTTCCTTTCCTTGGTTGTTGATGGGGTTGAACTCTTATCTCCTTGTTGAGAATTTCAAATTTTGCACTAGAGTTCTTCACTTCAGTTTGTGATCTAGATTCTCGTTTAACAGTTTCACCAAATCCAAGACCATATTTGATGGTAGGAGACCTTTGAATAATAAAAATATCATCCAAAATCTTAGTACTATCTTGAAATCGTAAAAGTTTATCCTTTTCTTCTAATTTACCTTTTAAGATATTTACCTCAACCTAATATTGCTCTTCCTTTTCAAGATACTGCTTCTTCATGATTTCTTTAGTTTTTCCTCCTTCTTCCACTTATTGCCTTAATTCGAGAACTTCATTTTCTTGTTCTTCAAATTCTTGGAATAGTTCTTCATTCTCCTTATTTGAATTTTTGAGATATTCTTTTAGATAAATGACCATAGCTTCAAGACCTTCACAATAGTTGGTTCTTTCTATAAGTTCCTTGGTTGTTGTGTCCTTTTCACTCACTTCATTTCATAATGATGTCACTTCATCCTATATTCTTTGACTTTAATCTTCGTTTTCTTTGTACTACTTCTTTATTTTGTTTCCTTCCTCCAATTCGTCTTTTAACCTGGTAACTTATTCTTTGTAGGCACCTTCCCTTTTATCAATTAAATATTTTTGATCTCTAATTTTTACTGTGAGATTTTTAAATTTTTCCTCTATTTGATATCTTTCTCTTTTAGCCACAAGAGCAAATTTAGTTGTTTCACTGTCACTTTCATTATCTTCAAATGAACAGAGAAATGTGTTACTAGAGAACAACAAATTCATACCTGATAGTTTCTTTTCTTGTTCATATTCATTCTGAGGTGATTCTGAATTTGAAGAGTTGCTTCCATATAATCCCCAATAGTCTCTCCCACTGTCACAGTTCCTTTGAGATGCCTTCTTCTTTTGAGGTGATTTATTCTTTATCTTCTTTGCCATTGTTTCTACAAATCTCCTTCAAGTGATCAAGCTTCTACCAAAGGACCCATTCTGATACCAATTGTTGGAAATAATACTGGGGCGGTGAATCAATATTCACAAATCAATAAATTTTTAATTTCCATAATTAGATTTATAAACGCTACTTCAGTGAAGGGAACTCGCATGTGCACACAATTGTTCTTAAGGAAACTAATGTATATCTAGTGAACTTATGATTCGGTTGATTCATCATATGTTGATCTTTAATTAGTGCATCAATACTTTATTAAACATTAAATAGTAACCATGTGCAGTAATAACAAAATAAACCATTACACATAAGCAACACACATGAACACCAATATTCAAGGTGGAAACCCAATGTGGGTGAAAACCACCTGCTGTTGTCATCTCTGTCTTCTTTTAACAATAAGAAAATCTATTTACAACATTGTACTGGTGCAAACTCATACCAGTATGTAGGCACCCACTTGTAGAGGCTACAACCTTCTCTCATTATACAAATTCTACTGGAAGGGAGCTACAACCCCCTAGCTCTTATACTAGCCTATCTATTTACTTGTACATAGGAACCAACCTACAAAAGGCTCCAACCTTCACTCATTTTCCAGTTACTACTGGAAGGGAGCTCCAACCCCTTCGCTCTTGTCCTGGCCGATATGTTTACCAGTATGTAGGCACCAGCCTATAGAAGGATACAACCTTCTATCTTCCTTGGGGGACCAAGTTTCATAAATTTTCAGAGTGAATACTCCTGCATCACAACACCACAATTTGAAGGCCACGTTTCATCCAATTTTCATATTGGACCCATCAAAAAAAATTTTAAACTTAAACAGCATCAACAAACTTTCAGTTAATTTGAAAAATCAGATCACTGACACACCAGAACATTGTGTTGAACCCAGAAACCTACATCATCATTCAGAACTAGTTGTAAGCTAAAAAACCATGCATCGGAGTCTATACGCTACTTGGATAAATCCAAACTGTGTGTATACACCACCTCCATTAATCAAACCTGCATATACCTTCAAAACTACTCGAAACATAAACTTTTGAATCAAGTTTGTACCAACCGGCAATATATTGAATATTTACTATCAACTTATAGAGCTTTACATAGGCAGTGAGAGAGATCACTTATTCTGACTTATACAATGAATCAATCAAATAACAGCCTCCTTATGCATTCAGTTTTACATTAAGATCTAAGAAGAGTTGATTGACAGACAAGAATAAAACAATAGAATTTGATCAAATAGATCAGTCAAATATGAAAAATAAGATTTTATTTTGTACACACCCTTTTGAAGAGTATAACCTATGTGTACATGCACTTTTGAAGATATGAACTAGCGTACATATGTGAAAATATCAACTCATAACTTTGTTGCACTTCTGAACTTCAGACAAACCTAGATCATGACATTTAAAGAATAAAATAGGTGTACACAGTCAGATCTAGCCAAACGAATATCAGATCATCCAATAATAATTCACTTCAAGTCTCATGATCCTAATCCAACATTGAATTCAGGGTGTGCAAAGTATGTTAGATCAATTAAAAAACATAGCCCCTACAACATAAAATATACTTCAGATAGAAGTATTCCTTAGAAACCCATACACTTGCACATTTGTTTTGATCTAACACTTCATAAGATATTCATTGCTTGTGCCCTTAGCCCTTTGATCTTATCCTCCTTATATACTTAGATCCTTTGTAAATGCCTCATAACAAAACCACTTAGGATGAATACCTTGGACCAAATATCTAGGGTCAATACCTCAGACCAAATACCTTGCACCAATACCTTGGACCAAAATACCTTGGACAAAATATGTCATACTAAAACCTTGGTTTTCCAACATGTACACGCTTTTCCTCTTGTGGGAGTGCATGTATACGTATACTCTCTTTTTGTTTTGTGCACAAGCGTGTATATGTTTTTTTGACTAAGTGGACCTGCGTATACTTCTTAAAATAGATTACATCAACCTTTTCCTTTACCTTCTTTATTCTGATCAGTAGACCTTAGTTCCATCTTCTTATTCTTCTGTACCAATTTTTGTTACCTCTGAATAGACCTGTTACACTGTAACTTTTCATATTACTTTTGAAATGATTCCTTTGAGCTGCCTTGAATTTTATCACATCTATAAACACAACTGCCATGCATTCTGTCACATCTGATATCTCTCATGTAGATTCATCTAGTTACCATATACAAGTGAGTTGTTCTGCTGAAAGTAGGTGGGTTGCCATCAAGTACAACAGATGCATCATAATGCCAACATGATTGATATAGTTGTATCAAAATTTTTTGATTGGGTTTCAGTGAATGGTTGATTCAATTGTGTCAGATATTAATGATTAGGTTTTAGATATTGGTTGATTCAGTTGTGTTAAAGATTGATGATTGTGTTAGAGTGATGAGTTACAGTTTGCTTTTGAACTTAAGTTTTGATAATGGATCCAATCTAACAATTTTATGAAACGTGGCCTACAAGTTATGATGTGTTGAAGTAGGTGGATCCAATATGAAAATTCATGAAACAGGGTTCACGGAGGTTGTTGAGGGTTGGAGCCTTCAGTGAGAAAGTAAACACATCCTTCAAATAGTAGATAGTAATCAGATAAGGGGTTGCAACTCCATTCCAGTGGTAGTTGGAGAATGATTGAAGGTTGTAGCCTTATGTAGGTTGGTGCCTATATACTGGTACAGGTTTATACCAAGACAAGGACCAGGGGTTTAGATCTCCCTTCGAGTAGGAGCTAGAGAACAAACAAAGGTTGTAGCCTTTTGCAGGTGGGTGCCTGTATAGTCATATGAGTCTACACCAATGCAATATTGTAAAAATATTTTTCTTTACATTAAATAGAAGACAGAGAAGACAACAGTAGGTGGTTTTTTTCCCACGTTGGGTTTCCACCTTAAATCCTGGTGTTCATGTGTGTTTCTTATGTGTGACGGTTTATTTTGTTATTACAACACATGGTTATTATTTATCTAATATTTAATAAAGTATTGATACACTGGCTGAAGACCAACATATAATGAATTAACTAAATCACAAGTTCATAGAATCTACGCTAGTTGTCTTAAGAATAGTCAGGTAAACACGTGGGTTCCTTTTAGTAAAGTCGCGTATAGAAATATTAATATGAAATGAAAAATTTATTGCTTTGAAAATGCTAATTCAGCCCCGTTCTCATCATTTTTCTTAATAATTTGTATCGAAGCAACTCCTTTGGAAGAAGCTTGACTGATTGAAGAATATCCATTAGGACAATGGGAAAGAAGAAAAATATGAAAGCACCTCAAAAGAAGAAGACATCTCAAAGAAACAGTGATAGTGTTAAAGAGTACAATTGGCTATTAGGTGGAAGAAAATATTCAGATTCAAAATCACCTCAGAATTAAGATGAACAAGCAAAAGAATTATCAGGTACTAATTTTTGGTCCTCTGGTGATACCTTCCTCTATTCATGCAATTTTGAAGATGATGAATGTGACAGTGAAACAACTGAATTTTCTCTTATGGGTGAAAGTGAAGAAAATCTAATAGAAGTAAGTTAAAAGGCTCACAGAGAAAATTAGAGATCAACAAGATCTCTTTGATAAAAGGGAATGTACATACAAAGAAGAGGTTACCAAGTTAAAAACTTAGTTGGAGGAAGGAAACAAAATAGGGAAGTAGTACTAGGGAAAGGAAGATCAATGTCAAAGGCTACAAGATGAAGTAACAACCTTAAGAAATCAAGTTAACGAAATTGATACAACAAACAAGGAACTTAGAGAAAGAATCGATTACTGTGAAGGTCTTGAAGCTGAGGTCATCTCTCTAAAAGAAGATCTTGAAAAATAAAATAAGGAGAACAAAGAACTACTTCAAGCATTTAAAGAACAAGAAAATGATATTCTCAAATTAAAACAACAAGTTGAAGAAGGAAGAAAAGTTGAATAAATCATGAAGAAGCAGTATCTAGAAAAGGAAAAGCAATATCAGTTTGAGGTAAATATCCTAAAAGGTAAATTAGAATAAAAGGATAAACTTTTGCTATTTCAAGATAGTACTAAAATTTTGGATAATATTCTTAGTAATCAGAGGTATCCTACCATAAAATTTGGTCTTGGTTTCCATTTATTTGTTAAAGGAGAATCTAGCTCAGAAATTGAGGCAAAGAATTGTAATGCAGAATCTGAAATGCTCAAAACGGAGATAAGAAGTCAACCCAACAACAACCAATGAAAGAAAGTATTCAAAGAAAATAATTTAATACTAAATATGGAAGCTTTAATCAATTCTTTCATCTCATCAATAATGTTCAATGTTCTATATGTCATAATTTTGGACATGTTACAGCTCAGTGCAGAAGTAGAATATTTCAAGATAATAACTCTCTCACAAAAAAATCATCAGCTTCTAGGTTCTTTAAGGGATATTTTTTTTCTTGCAATATGTTTGGTCACAATTCCATTGATTGCTATAGAAGGAATATGAAACATATAAGATGCTATTCGTGTAGCAAGTTTGGGCATGTAGCAAAATGCAAGAACAAATCCATGGATCACTGTAGAAAATATGGTAAGCAACCAAAAAAAGAACATTGATATCAGAAAATCTAAAAAAGACGAATCCACCAAAAAGTAAGGAAAGGAATATCAAATAAGATGTGGTCTTGCTATATATATACTCATTAAAAGAAGAAGATTAAAGGTACATAGATAGTCGATGTTCTCATCACATGACTGGAGGCCAAAGTAAAATGGAGTCTCTGATGAAGAACAATCATGGTAATGATATTCTTGGAACTAATGTTTCGGAAAAGTTCTAGGACCAAGTACATTCAAAATAGACTCAGGGGGGACTGAAAGTATGAAATTTTAGTTTTCAATTTTTCATACATGGATTTTATGAAGACAAGTCATGTATATATGTGAGTTCAAAACTTCATAGTCACGTATATGTTGGTTGGATGAAGAAATAGTGGGACAAACTCAGAAAAATGGCCCGCTATGGTTCAATAGATTATCAATTGTCTTCTCTATTTTGATGGGTGATGGTTACAATCCGTTGATACTATTTAGAAGTTCTTTTGGCTCTCATAAGTGTTTTATGACTTGATGTATAACTGGTTGATGATGATGATGCCTTGATGATTCTTATTGATATATGCAATAATCAGATATGACAGTGAGGAGTTGGCACAAGTCCACGGGGATCATTTTCTATGCTTCTAATAATGCATTATTGGCATTGTGTTTTCTTTACAAGTCCTTGGTACGTAATGATGCTTATCAATGATGTTGACACTTATGTTGCCGAAGTGTTTTGATATGCTATAGTCATGGGTTGCCTATAATGAAATCACAGATGATATTTATATATTGCTTGAGCCACATAGTTGTTTTGATTCTAGTGATCATATTTATGGATGATTCTCTTGATGATGCATATAGTAAATATGTTATGTTGCTTACATAAGTTCAAGGAGAAAAATAAATATTGAATACACAACTTCATTATTTGATAATGATAAGTGTCTCTCATTACTTTTATGTTGTTGTCATCATGGCTTAACAGATGCACAAATTCCATATGATTCAATTATGGATGATGATTCCTATAGTTATTGGCTCTCACATGATATATTGTTTGTGGATTGTTTCTCTTGATGGTATCAAGAAAGTTGGAAAAATGACTGTGAGCTCATGGTTTTCTTTTCACATTGATGAGAAGCTAGATACATATTTCTATCTCTATGATCAATACGTTATAGATAAGGATCACATGGATGATTGCATACTGCTAAATTTTGTTGGTATAAATGATATTCTTATATGAATAAAATTGGGCAAGAGAATGTTGTTATTACAAGTTTCATAAAGACATGGCTATTTGGAGGCATCACTTAGTTAGTGACATAATGATGATGACTTCTTACTTTATGATGATAGGCTTGGTTTTCACATATGTTGATTATGATGCTTGATTCTTATCAGATGTGGGATGTTAGAAAACTCCCTAGTGATGATACATGTTTTATATATTGAGGAAAGAACATTCAGTTCTTGCTATGGTGATTTGATGATGATGACGACTGTGGTGCTTTCACATATATATGATATGATGTGAATAGTTTTGTGAAGAAATAAGCATTACTTCTAGGAGATATGGCATATGCTTAGTTGATTCATGAAAGGCTATGCTTTTGATGAGCATATATAAAGGATTTTTCCACCAAAGAAAAATAGCAAGTTGATCTTGATAACGTCAAGAGGATGAAGTTGATAGAAGATATATATCAAAATCTATATGCAACATAATTAGTCATAGGTTGATGATATTAAAGCTACATTGTATTTTCTAGCAAACTGATGATGAACATATACAGGTTGTTGTTCTTGACACTGTTGACAGATGCTTATGGTGCAGATCATTTATGGTGTATGATAGATGATGATAAATATCATGTTGTTATCTTTGGTATTTGTTATAAATATAATGTGTATCATTTGATTTAAAGGTCATGTAAAGACCTATGATGTAATAATTGTCATATTCAGTCATGTAGGGACTTTTGAGATCATGTCAAATATGTAATCCCACATTGTTGGGTCATTGAGTAAAATATGTATCCCTTCTTGGTTGGGATACTGATGTAAGTATGGGTCCTTGGTGATAGCAACGTCATACTCAAGTCATAGAGGCATGAACTTCATTTTACATCCATCCCAAATTTCGTCATTTGCTCAAGGGGATCATGATCAGAGAATTCAGTGTGTGCTCAAGGGGAGCATGGTCAATATTCATATTCAACAATTTAGATATGGAAGTCTTAATTTAACATTGGTCATCCCTTTTCCCATGATGTCAAAGGGGGAGAGTAGCTTGGTGTTTGAGAGTAGCTTGATATTGTGAAAATCTTGGTTCTTGGCTTTATGTTATTTAAAGGTTGTTGTGACAAAACACCAAAGTGGTTACCATCAAGTCTAAAGGGGGAGATTATTGGCATTATGATGCATGTGTTGTCCTTGATGGAATCTCACTTGTAATAGAACAAGTATATGGTAACTAGATGAATCCATAGGTCAGTTCAGAGGTGACAAAATGATGGAACATAATACCATAATGATGGGTGAAAGGTTTATAACTTAGAATAAAAATTTTGAGATGGGGAGATTGTTGGCATTATGAATTACGTGTTGTCCTTAATGAAAAGCTACCTGATAATTTTTCCTTGATGAAAACCTATTTGATCAAACAGAATCCTACTTGATAAGTTGTTTTGATCTACTTGTTAAAGGTATAAACAAGATGTGTTTATAGACATGATATAATGCATGGAAATTGTGCTTACACATGTGACAAAATCCATGGCAGTTCAAAGGAATGATAAAGTTAGAAGTTCAAGAACTATATGTAGGTTCCGTTTAGTCAAGTCACGTATGCACGGGAGTTCAGTGAAGAAAAGTATCGTATTGTTTTTGTACCATGGTATTCTAAATACAAGGGGTTCTTACCATGGTATTGGCCCATAATAATGAGAAAAATAAAGAATATTGATCCCATCAATGATTACCATCAACACTTGTGTAGTTTAGACCCATGATATTGGATAAGGGCTAAACTATATAAAGAGGTCATGGATAATGTTATGAAACCATCTCATAAAAATATAGAAAAGAAAGATCAATTCCTTAGAAAACAGTGTCCTCAAGGGGGAAAACTCTTTTGCATTACACAAAATGAATAATTCTTGAATGATACAAATGAAAAAACCTCCTTTCTATATATAGGAGTCTAAGGGGTCAAAATATAATCAAAGATGACATAACAATAATAATATAAGGGCACAACAATAATGATGGTGGGCTTATATGGGGCATAATAATAACAATAGTGGGCTTCTATGGGGCACAATAATAACAATATGGGGACAATAGGGGCACAACAATATGAATAAGGGATACAATGACAATATTAATGGTGGAATCACTAGTATTATAGGGACCTAACATGCCCCTCTACTTCAAAAAAGTGTCGTCATCAACACTTGAGTAGTTATGGATGCTTTTGTAGAAAATTCTCATCCTCCCATGTGGAATCTTTAGTGGGTAAGTTCTTCCACTTGAAAAGATAATTTGAAATTGATTGATTTCGTAGTTGTCGAGTTCTTCTTTCCGTGACTTCTTCAGGTACTAATATGATTTTTCCTTCCATGTGAAGTTTTGGAAATATTGTTTAAACTGGGAGCTTGTACCAATAACCTTCTTTAAGCATGGAAAATGGAAAACTAAGCACACTCAAGAAGCTACAGGGAGCTCCAACTTGTATGCCATGGTACCAATTTTTGCAACACCTTGTACGTACCGTAATACTTTCGTGATAATTCATTATCCTTCTTATCTTTCTTGAGACACATTTGTTTATATGGTTGTATCCGTAGAAATACCCAATCACTTATATCAAAACTTCTTTCATTGTGATGTTGATCTTCCTGTTGTTTCATTCTATTATGTGCCAAAGTTAGGTTATCCTTTAAGAGTTGGAGAACTTATTATTGATGCTCGATGTGATATTCCACTGCTTTAACCTTACAAATTTCTCTTAAATATGATGTGATGGATGGTGGGTGATATCCATAAAGTGCCATAAATGGGTCATTTTTGTTATATTCTGGAAGGAAGTGTTATACCACCATTTAGCCAAAGGAAACCATTTGACCCATTGTGTCCATTGATCATATACAAAGAAATGAACATATCCTTCCAAACATTTGTTTACTATCTCAATTTTTCCATCAAATTGAGGATGATAAGATGAGCTGTGAGCTAACCGAGTACCAAGACAAGAAAATTCTAGTGAAAATGAGATCTCTGTCACTTACAATGATCTTTAGGTTTCCAGGTAGCTTTTGAATTTTTTCCATACATGCAGTAGAAGTTGTACTGGTTTCAAATGGATGAGATAATGCACAAAAGTGTGCATACTTGGTAAGTCTGTCAACTACCACCATGATGACACTCTTTCCTTCAGACTTCGGTAAACCTGTGACAAAATCCATTGAAACATCCTCCCAATGTTGACTTGGAATGGATAAAGTTTTTAATAGACCTGGGGTCTTAATTGTTTCAACTTTATTTTGTTGGAAAACCAAATATCCTGCCACAAACTTTTGAATAATAGATTTAAGGCTATCCCAAAAAAATCCTTCTTAACCCTATGGTAAGTTTTTAAAAATCACGAGTGCCCTCTTAAGGGAGAGGCATGAAATTCCATAAGAATATTTTGTTTAAGTTGGGAATTCTGAAATAGGTATAAGTGACCTTTGTACCATAACTAATCATTCTTCTAGTTAAATGTATAAGATGTACTAGGATCTTGTTGTAACTTTTGAATGAGTGCCCACACTTCTTCATCATTCTTTCATTCATCCCTTGTTTTATTTATCCAATATGGTTGGATAATAGAAATGGCACAAAGCAATGCTTCCACATCCTCATCCTTGCTTGAGAGTGCATCTGCCACAACATTTTGCTTCCCTTTTTTGTATATGATTTCAAGGTCATAACCCAATATCTTTGTGACCCATTTTGGCTGCTCTTCTGAAGATCATATTTGTTCTAAAAAATATTTAAGACTATCATGATCCATTTTTAGCTTGGAGTGTCTTCCCATTAGGTAGGGTCGCAATTTCTTAAGTGCATGTAGTATTTCCAACATTTCCTTATCATAAATAAATTTGTGTAAATACTTTTCTTTGATTGGATGACTTTCAAAAGCAATGGGACTTTATTCTTTCGTTAAAACAACACCAATTCTATTTCCTGAGGCATCACAATCTACAATAAAGGTTTTTGTGAAGTCTGGTGTAGCTAATATTGGTACTTGACACGTTTCCTCTTTAAGATGTTCAAAGGCCTTTGTTCCTTCTGGAGTCCATAAAAATGCATCTTTCTTCAATAATGTTGTTATAGGTGCTTCTATTCTCCCATAATTCTAAACAACTTGTTATAATACCCTGTCAACTCGAGAAATCCTCACAGATGCTTTATGGATGTGGGAATTTTCCATTCCTTAATGGATGTAATTTTGTGAGGGTCTGCCTTAACACCTTCATGAGATATAATATGACCCAAATATTCCACCTCTTGTACTCCAAAGAAACATTTGGAGCTTTTGGCATATAATTGTTTCTCCTCCAATAGTTTTAGCACCCTGTCAACATGTTCAACATGATCCCTCCAAGACTTGTTATAGATTAGTATATCATAAAAAAAAATTAACACAAATTTTCTAAGGAAGGGTTTGAAAATGGAATTCATTAAACTTAAAAATGTAAAGGTGCATTGGTAAGGCCAAAAGGTATGACCAAAAATTCATAATGACCCTCACGAGTTCTGAATGTTGTTTTCAAAATGTCTTTAGTCTTCATTCTCATTTGACGATACCATAAATTAACATCCAAGTTCTTGGTGAAGCAAATTGATCCCTGAAATTCATTCAACAGTTCACTAATGACAGGGATACGAAATTTATCTTTAATAGCGAGCTTACTAAGATCCCTATAATCTGGACACATGCACCATGAACCATCCTTCTTGTGCACCAGTATTACTGGAGTAGAGAAATAACATTTACTAGGTTGAATTATACCAGCCTCTAGAATTTTTGCAACCATACGTTCAATTTCACTCTTTTCGGCATAGGGATATTTGTAAGGCCTGATGTTTGGAGGAACACTTCCTAGAATCAAATGAATAACACGATCATCATCATGAATAGGTGGAAGACCTTTGGGAGTCTCAAATACCTTGGAATATATGATTTCAAATACCTCGTTGTTCTTTCTATAGAAGCTTTGGTATTCCATTAGAGTTGATTATCATTCTAGGTTTTCCTGTGATACCTCTTAATTCAACTTCATTTCCTTTTAAAGAAAATTTATTGAAAGTTCTTGAAAATTAAAATCTATTATACCCAAGGATTGTAGCCATTGGACTCCTAGTACAACATCACCACCACCAACTGGAATGGAAAATGTTGGGCTATTAAATACATATTATCCCATGGATAGCTTGATATTATGGCACTTGCCAGAGCAATTTATGCTTCCTCCACCTGCAACCATCACTTGACACTCTAGTGTTGGATATAGTAATCAATTCAATTCCTTGGCTATCTTACAATGGATAAAATTATGGGTACTACCCAAATCAATCAACACTCTTACCTTTTTCTTCTTGGTATGTCCTTCTACCTTGATAGTTTGAGGAGTGGTAATTCCAGCCAATTCATTACAAGATATGGTTAGATTCATTTCTTATTTCTCTAGGGTTTTTTCCTCATGTATATGCTCTTATTTTGATGTTTCTTGTTCCTTTTCTTCCCCTTCTTCAAAATATATGTAAAATAATTTATTCTCAGCACACTTATGACCTTTAGTGTATTTTCTATTACAATTGTAACAAAGCCTATTGATATATTTTCTTCCAATTGTTTGGGTGTCAACCTTGTAGGTTGTGGAAGGCTAGGGGAAACAACACTTCCCTCCTTATACTTGTGAGTGGTAGGCTTCCTTGTTGCCATGATTTCTCTTTCTATTTTTGTTTCCAACTTGAATGCCTCCTCTAATGAGTCAGGTTCCCAAAGGTGAACGTCATGTTGGATGTTATACTTTAAAGTCCCTATGAACACATCAATCCTATGCTCCTATGGAATATATTTTACCCTTATACTCAATTTTTAAAATTCCTCAATCTGCTCCATCACTGAACCCTTTTGTTTGAAAATTTTGAATTAGCTAAAAAAATGTGTTTATTTTTGTATCCTCATAATGTGCTATCATTTATTCTATAAAAATTTCCCAAGTGAGAATTAGTTTACAAGATAAAAGCCATCGATAGAATAAAAACTGATTTGGTTTCGAATATAAGGTTTCAATGCGTACGTTTTGTGTGTTTTGCACATTATGGATACCAAAATATTGCTCCATCTATAGTATCATGTTATGGGATCCTTGCCATCAAACTTCCTCATATTGATCTTTGGAACATGGTGGATCTTCAACCAAACGTTAGAGTCTATGAAATCATGATTAACATGTTTTTTTTCTCATCATGATTTTCCTTTACTACCCTTTCACCATTAGTAAGAATTTCTTGTAGCAACTTAGTCAGATCTATCTTGAAATATTCCATGTCACCTTTCTATTTTTCTTCTATACCATCCATCTTAGCATCCATTCCATTCATCTTATCTTCCATGCCATCCATCTTAGCTTCCACACCATCCATCTTAAATTTCACGCCATTCATATTAGCTTCCACATCAATCATCTTAGCTTCCACGCCTTTCTTTAAACCATCAATCTTAGTTTTTGTTACCTTTTGTGAGAGTGAAATTTGTTGCACTTGGTCTCGTAATCTTGATATATCATATTACAGTTTTTCCTCTTCTTCATGTGTCATGATAGATCTTTGATGTTGCTTACTAGGTGTTTCCATTTTATTTCTTTAGGGAATCAGTTAATGGTAATTATGCTTCACCATGCCTTTTGAACTTCAAACTAATATTTCAACCTAAACTTATGCAAAGGTTTAGAAGGACTACACACCTTTTTTCACTTTGTAGAAGCTCGATATTGAATTTATTGTATCTCTATAATTGTGGATCTCCAAGGTCTGAATTTTCTTCCTGTGGTAGCCCTCTGTATTCCCTTTCCAATGCCACTATTCTTATCAAAATTGGATCTTCCAAGAAAGAGTTATGCCCAAACTCCCAAGATGACCTGATTATATAATTTTTCAGTAGAGCGAAATTGTATGACATGCCATCTGTTACTACTTCGACCTTCAGATTTGAAAAAGATATACAGAAAACTAAATTTTGTCCTCTTTCTGTAACTTCTGACGAAATTTCAATCTGATGCTCAAACAGAATGTTATGATGATTTTCCCAAGGTAACCTATTTGGAATGTAATTCGGGAGTCTGCAAAAATGCTAACTTCCTCAGATCATATCTTCGAAAATATAGTGAGAGAAGATATTAAATTTGGCCCCAAGGTTCAAAATCATTTCAGATCAAATGGTTTTTTTTAGCTTCTGAAATGTCGCAAAAAAAAAAGTTATAGATAAAATGCCACAATGACCTATTTGGAGTAGTAAAACCCTAGAATCCAAAGTTATGATACCAAATGTTATGAAACGAACTCACAAAAAGATAGAAAAGAAAGATCAACACCTTAGAAATCAATCTCTTCGAGGCGGAAACCTCCTTTACATTACACAAATGAACAACTCTTGGAGGATAGAATGACAAAACCTCCTTCCTATATCTAAGAGTCTAATGGGTCACAAAATAATCAAAGCCGACATAACAATAATAATATAATGGCACAAAATAACAATAGTGGGCTTCTATGGGGCACAATAATAGCAATATGGGGATAATAGTGGCACAAAAATAACAATAAGGGCTACAATGACAATAGTAGTGGGGAAATCACTCGTATTATAGGGACCTAACAGTGAAAGTGATAGGCATGCAAGTGATGGAAATCTTATGAATAGTTAGATCAAAAGAAAATATGGATGTTATGGGTTTTTCATGCTTTGCTTGATCTAAACTATTTATGCACCTAAGAATTTGATCATCGATGAGATCCAACATATCTAAAATAATTATCCACTAATCAATACAATGATGGATTAGGATCATGAGACCTGAAATGAATTTTCATTGTATGATCTGCTCATGGATTGACTAGATCGAAGTACTGATGCATGTTTTTATCTCTGAATATTATGATATGGGACTTTCTGAAGTCCTGAAGAACTACACAATTTTATGTCAAAATTTGCGGATATATACACTGGTTGGTCTCAGTAAAAGTGTGTACACACACGGGTTAGCTTCTTCAAAGTCGTATATAAAAAGTAAGGGTTTATGTTCATAAATCACTGATCAATTTAATAAGTGTTGTTGCTTCTATTTTGTCTGTTAATGATGTTCTCATGATTGATTTGGGTTAAGTAATAATGTATAAAGTAGAAATGATTGAATGATGAAGTTGAATGTGGTTATGGATAGTTTGAATAATGTTAATATTACTTGTTGATTGTGATTGAAAATTAGAGACAGTATTATGATTGGTCCAAACTGTTGTAGTAGATCTGAGTATGACTCAGTATTATTTTTAGAATTGTAGTAGTCAAGCTTTAGTTTTTAGTATTTTAAGATCTATACATGGGTTTCTCTATAGAAAAGTGAATATTCATGTGGGTTGCCTTAAGTACAGTAGCATATACATTTTGGCATTTGAATGATCAGGACTGCATTTTATCCTATGTGTTGATGCAGTATTCTAGGTTCAATTTTTGTACACTGGTTATAGTGATTTCACTGTTCGAGTTCATTGGTTCATTTTTGATTAAATGTTAGTTGATTGGGTTTTCAGTGAATGACTAATATAGTTGTGTCACAAATTTATGATTGGGTTTCACTGAATGGTTGATTCAATTGTATCAAAAATTGATGATTGGGTTTTCATTGAATGATTGATATAGTTGTATCAGAAATTGATGATTGGGTTTCAATGGACGGTTGATTCATTTGTGTTAGAGATTAATGATTGGAATTTAGAGATTGGTTGATTCATTTGTGTGAAAGATTGATGACTATGTTATAGTGATGAGTTACATTTTTATTTTGAGCTTAAGTGTTGATAATGGGTCCAACCTAAAAATTTGATGAAACGTGGCCTAAAAGTTATGATGTGTTGGAGCAGGTGGATCCAGTGTGAAAATTCATGAAACGTGGTCGATGGAGGTTGTTGAGGGTTGGAGCCTTCAGTGAGGAAGTTGAAGCTCCCTACTAGTAATAGCTAGTAATCAGATCAGGAGGTTGGAGTTCCCTTTTAGTAGCAGCTAGAGAATAAGTGAAGGTGGTAGCCTTCTACAAGTTTGTGCCTACGTACTAGTACAAGTTTACACCAACACAAGAAACAGGGGGTTGGAGCTCCCTTCCAGTAAGAGGGTGAGAACGAACGAAGGTTATATCCTTCTGCAGGTGGATGCATGCAGACTGGTATGGGTTGGCATGAATACAATATTGTAAAAATATTTTTCTTTATATTAAAAAGAAGGTGGAGACAACAACAACAGGTGGTTTTTTCCAGCTTTGGGTTTCCACCTTAAATCCTGGTGTTCATGTGTGTTTTTATGTGTGATGGATTATTTTGTTCTTACAACACATGCTTAATGTTTATCTAATGTTTAATAAATTATTGATGCATTTCCTGAAGAGCAACATATGATGAATTAATTGAATCATAATTTCATTGCATATATGTTAGTTTTCTTAAGAACAGTCATGTACACATGTGGGTTCCTTTCAGTAAAGTCGTGGATAGAAATCTAAATATGTAATGAAAAAATGTATTGATTTAAAAATATTGATTCACCCCCCTTCTCAATATTTTTCCCAACTTAAAGTGGGAGTAGGAGGCGTATTAGTGGCATCATTTTCCACAACCGGCTTGGTAGGAGTCTGATAATATTTTGATCAGGTAGCAACAGAGACAGGTGTCATACCACTCAAAAAACAATTGAGGGACTAAATATGTAGAGGATTGAGGTTGATCTACCAATTTTGTCTCTTGTGATGGAAAGGGTCCTTTCAACACGACCGATGTCCCTAGGATGCCTTTTAATAGACGACTAACCTCAACACGATGGGGACAATCCTTGGTATAATGATCTTTGTCACATATAAGACAAGGATATTTCAGCTTGATTTTGGATGTATCATCAGTGGATGGTTTAGGAGAATCCTGTTAAGGGGTATTAGATTTAGCCTTACTTTTACCCTTGTATTTCTATTTCCAGGCTTTGTCTGCTACGGTAGATTGGACAAAATTCACCTCATATGTTTTAATAGGATTTTTGGGAGTATTCAAAGGAGGAGAATGTGCAGTAGTAGGAACAAATTTATGCTACATAGAAGAAGAAAAAGCATTACTAGAAGTTTGAGCTACTTACCCAATAATACCATCAACTGGTGGTGTATCTGTAGGTTTAGAAGATGACAAATCAGTTTAAGGTGATGGAGTATCGAGTAAGAGATCATAAAGTGAGCCAGATTGTGAATATACTAATTCCAGATACTGAACATGGGTGATGGCTTGTTCTTTAGTCACGTATCCACCCATAGCTGTCCCTTTGGAAATTTTATTAACGAATGATTTAGTAAAGCATTCAGTTAAAATCTCAACAAAGATTTCAAACTTAATAACACAACATCAACGCCTCCACTCATGAATGTGATCGTAGATTTGAGTAGTAGTCATCTGTTTGAAAGATGTTAAGAGATGGGCCCTAGTTTCATATCAAATTGGTAGCTGAAAGTGAGTGAGGAAAGCCATAGCCAATGTATTTAAATATTGAAAGGCACCTCGAGGTAGCTTGATGTACAATTTGGTGGAAGTGCCCATTAGGGTTCTCTAGAAAATATGAAATCAAATGGAATCGTCAACCTAAGAGTTGCATTAACACCATAAATGGTAAGTCATGACATGAGCTTAGGGGTCTTCTCTAGAATTCCCTCTGAATTTTGGATAATCACCAAAAAATTTGGAAGGAATCGGAGGCCAATATGGTGAATGAAGTATTGGGTTGTTTGTGAACATTGACACATCTGATAAATCCAATGTAGCTAAAAATGATAATTGAGGATTAAAAGGCATGAAAGTCCTTTGATAAGGTACGAATTGAGGATTCCAACTTTCTTGGTATTGATTTTACCCCCATAGTGGTGGATCTTGACAATAGGGATTTTGATGCTGCCCACATAGGGAGGAATTCTGACCATACAAAGATTAAGTTTGTCCCCACAAAGGTGGGTTCTAGCCAGGAAAGTTTGATATTGACCTGACACAAGCCGTTGAGAACCATAAGGGTGATAGATAGCCTATGAGGAGTATTGAGTGTTGGGTTTTGTTATATTCTTTCCACATAGTTAATAGGCGGTTTGAGGGGTACCCGTAACCCCACTTTATGGGGTTCGGGGCAGCGCCCCAGAAAATTTTGGTTTTGGACCCTATGTTAGGTTGGGCGAACCCACCTATGGTTTTTTGCATGATTTTCGCACATGTTTTTTGGACGCGATGGTTTTCGGTCCATGGTTTTGGACGCG
>APFE030263912.1:0-26422 GCA_000404065.3 Pinus taeda
TCGTCCTTGTGCTTCATAAGTCCTAACCAAACCATCCTGGAGAAGTCGTCAATGAATAATATAAGATATTCTTCTCCTCGAGGTGACCTTGTCCTAAATGGACCACATACATTTGTATGAACTAACTCAAGAGTCCTGCTAGCAGATCCTTCCTTCTCAGGGAAGTTAGTTATGGTTTGCTTCCAAAACTGACATGATTTGCATATGGTGTTGTCTGGAATTTTGATGTCTGGAAGACCACGAACTGCCTGGTACTTGCATGCTTTCCTTATTTGTGAGAAGTTTATATGCCCCAACCTCTGGTGCCATAACCAGTGTTCATCATTCTTGCTCAAATAACATTGTTGTTCTCCTTCTTCAAATATGTATAGATTATTTGGAGTTCTTTTGCCTTTGATAATTGTTTCTCCTGTATCAAGATCACGAACACTACACCCATCTGATAGAAATATCACCTCGGTTCCATTATCGTACATCTGACAAACACTCAATAGATTATGCTTCAAGCCATCAACATATAAAACATTTCCAGCTTTGACAGCCTCTTTTAACTGTGCAATGCCTTTTCCTTTTATGGTTGCAGGGGTATCGTTTCCAAAAGAAACTTTCTTTCCCTTTTCTAAAGCAGTAAATGATTCAAGTTTTTCTTTATCACCTGTCATATGCTTCGAACATCCGCTATCGATGTACCATTGATTTTCCTGTCCTTCTGCATATAAAGCTATCCCACATCTTTCTGGTTACGGTTCCTTTATTCTCCATGTTTTGGCACTTGAGGTTTGTTCCTTCTGAGTTGTTTTCCAAAACCTTCTCCTGCATTCAGAATCTTCATGACCAAAATTATTACAAATAGAACATTCAATTTTCAAGGGCGAAAAAGTTGTTATAGGTCCTCTTTGTGATTGTAGGCATACTTCTTTGTTTTTGAGCTTCTCTAGTTGTGATTGTCTTATAGGCAACACAATGAGCTGCTTTGTGACCAAAGTTATGGAAAGAGAAACATTGGCCATTGAAGGAATTCCTGCGACTGTCATCTAACCGATTGTATTTTCTACCACCATCCATTCTTGAAGAGAATTGGGAAGATTTTACTTGTGGCTGGTTGTAGCTTCTGTTTTTCCTTAAGGTAGCATACCCCCAATTTTCTTGATAGTCTTTGTTCGTCCTTGAGGAAGACTGTCCCTGATTTACCTGATGATTTCTATTAGGCCTTGGCTCACTCCTTCTTGCTACATGAAGATAACTTTTGGAGGTGGAAGCTTGAGATGCTTCTCCATTATACCCCAGACCTGTCTTGATTAGAGGGGAACACTGTACACTGATAATCTCATCCAGAGTTTCAGATCCTTTAACAAATTTAATATTAAGAGCCCTTGTTTTCTCAATTTCTTTTCTAAGGCCAACAATTTCACATTCTAACTTCTCAAGAGATTTTTCTTTCTCATCAAGTTGAGATTGTAGAGAGTCAATGATCACATTACTTTCATCTAAACATCTTTTGAGTCTAGTAATTTCATCATAAAATCCATCCACATCTATAGCATCCATGTAATCATCATCTTCAAAGGCCATTAAAATCTTATAGTGGTTACCTCGTTCATCTTCATCGCTATTGATAGTCCATCACTATCTTCATGAGTGTAGTAGCTTTTCTTATTTGCATTTTGTTTCTTGTTCCATCTAACAGGTTCCTTCCCCTTGTCAATCTTGTCTTTGTGAGGACATTTGGCAGCATAGTGACCTACTCTTCCACAAGCAAAGCATTTGAATGGTAACTTACCTCGGAAGCGACCAGCGCCCCGTTGAAGATTTTTGACAAAATTTGATTCTTCTTCTTCTTCTGATATGTGTCCAGTCTCATAGTAGTTTCCTTTGCCAAAAGCCTTGAAGGCAGCTTCTCTCCTGTCTGAAGGTCCACCTTTCCTCATTTCATAAGCAGTTAGAATTCCATGCAGCTGTGACATTTTAAGGTCTTGAAGCTTTTCCTTTTCTTCTATAGCAGAAACTTTAGATTCAAACCTAGGGGAAAAATATCTTAGAACTTTTTCAACTACAACAACCTCCTTTACTTCTTCACCCAAATCTTTCATACAATTAACAATCTCATCTACACGAAGAAAATAGTTAGCCACACGTTCATCATTATACATTATGAGATTTTCATACTTAATTATGAGAGTTTGGAGTTTTGCCCTTTTTACCTGTTCATCTCCTTCATAGCTCAGAACAATCTTGTCCCATATTTCCTTAGCTGATTTATATTGCATGAATTTGACAAATTCAGATTGTGATAGACATCCCAATAGAGTATTGACTGCCTTTGCATTCGTTTCATATTTCTTCTTTTCAGCTGGATCTGTGGGAGTTGATGCTGGAAAAGTATACCATGTATCTATGATATCCCATACTTCAGTGCCCAGAGATTGAAGATAGGCAGTAACTCTTACCTTCCAATAAAGGAAGTTTGTCCCATCAAAAACCGGTGGCCTGATTGATGCTTCCCTCTCGTAGTTACTCATGATGAAAGATCTTCCTTCAAGCGATCAAGCTTCTTCAGAAGGACCTGATCTCATACCAATTGTTGGAAATAATACTGAGAAGGGGGGTGAATCAATATTATCAAGGTAATTATTCATTTTTCAAAACAAATGATATACGCTACTTCAGTTTAATTAACCTACGTATATACGCGATTATGCAGAAGGAAGCCCACGTATACAAAACAAGATTTTACTTTACTTAATCTTTCTGATGATGATTGTTAATCTGTGATGTAGAATCAAATAACAGTAACCAGAGACAGTAAAACAGAGCAGAAAGACAATCACACATAAGAACACAAGATATAAGGTGGAAACCCAATGTGGGTGAAAACCACCTGTTGCAATTCGTCTCTATCTTTCTTTAAATTAGAAACTTCTGTTTACAATGTACGGTGTAGTCCTTTACCAGTATGCAGGCTGCAACCTGCAGAGAGCTACAACTCTCTCTTGTTTTCTAGCTTCTCCTGGAAGGGAGCTACAACCCCCTTAGCTCTTGCACTAGCCAAGATGCTAGTACGTAGGTGCTAGCCTACAGAAGGCTACAATCTTCTCTTTCTTCCAGGGACCACGTTTCATCAATTTTCAGACTGAATCCATGAACATCAAACAATCATCAAGAAATTCTTCATCAACCAAACTCCTTTTCACCAACTAGATCTGAAATCAAGTAGATACTTCTCTGCTAGCTGTACCTAAAACACAGTACCAGAAACCACACAACAGAACCCAAAACACAGCAGCAATAAGTAGAAACACCTAGATCACAACTTAAAGCATATACGCTATTTCAACAGTCTGTAACTTGCATGCATACGCATCTGCGTATGAAACAACCTGCGTATACGCGACTTCACTTCACCCAAACTGCGTGTATATGCGCCTTTGCTTCACTGAACCTGCGTACAGATCTATAAAGGACAACACACTCTTCTAGATATTCAATCACTAATTAACCTAGATTTTCAGACTTATAGATCAAACAAGTGCCACATCTAGCAGATCAAAATCATACAAAGATATTATCATTCAGGCTTAAAGATTATGACCCATGAATAGAACTTATCCTTCCTTTTGCGCTAAGGTTCCTCCTTCCTTCCGATACAGATCTGCATCACCAACCAATATACCAGCTCTAGCACTTTGTCAGGTCTTCAATCAATAATAATTTAGATGGTAATTTGTCACAAGATCTCCTTCCTCTTTTATAGCCTTAGGCCTTCCCCAATACCATGGTCCAAAACCATAACCTTTCAATACCATGAACCCAAAACTAGGGATCAACACATCTGACGAGACGCCATGGTCCAAAACATAGGTTCAAGTTCCAAGATCTAACTACCATGGACCAAAAGAATGATCCCCAATATATACGCGCTTTTGTAATGTATAACCCGCATGTATACGCGCCTTTGTCTAGATGAACCTGCGTATATGTCTTTTTCTACTTTCTGAGTGCCTGAACTGAGATTTGATATCAAAGAAGGTTGCCATCAAGGACAACACCTGTGCCATAGCTCCAAACCTGTGCCATAATGCCAACACTAAAACCATCCAAGAATGAGAAATACTTCTTACCTACTAATGTATCTAACACTTGATCTATAAAGGGCAAAGGAAAGTGATCTTTAAGGGTTGCTTTATTCAATTCTCAGTAATCAATGCACACCCTCCATTTACCATTCTTTTTGGGCACAATTACCAAAGGAGAAACCTGTTGGCTATCTGAAATTGGGTAAATGAAGTTTACATTTAGTAATTTTTGGAGCTCTTCTTTTACAATTTCCCTAAGATTTGGATTCATTCTTGTTACAGATTTATTTTGGGCACATCAACCCCAACTTAAATGTCGATGTTATTAGGGTTCATCAACCCATAATATAGTTGTTTCATGCCCTAAAAGAACTTAGTCATATGAATGCCTCACTCTCAAAGAAATTCCATCACAAAATTCATCCAAAAAGTGTCTCTAAAGAGATCATTGCAGGAATCCCTTCATTAGGCTGCAATGAATTGCAGGTGCTACATTGACTAGGTGTTATGCATCACACTTAGGCCCTCTTTAGGGTGTGATGAGCGAGCTTGGGCAAAGTTCTGGGAGAGTTTGAAGAATTAGTTATTCATGGAAACCTCTAGAAGCTTCTCGAGTGCCACCTGCCCCTCTGAGTTCACCCAAGGATGACAAAAGGAATTAGGAAACACCAACCTCCTATCTCCCTCTCATGGAACAAATTCCTAAAAATAGAAAGGCATTCATCATCATCATTGATGGCCCAACCTCCTTCACTCATCTATAAATGGATCACTCATCCAAGGGATCTAGAGGCTGAATAATTCTGAGTTGTAAGGAGGTGCTGATAGTTTTAGTATTGAGGCTGAGTATTGTGGTAATGTTGGAATCTCTTGATGTTCATGAGGTGAAGAAGGTTTGAAGTTGGAAGGATGGTGCTGGATCGAACTTATGGGTTGTAATCCTTCTTTCTATCAATAAATATTTTCATGATTTTTCCCCTATGTTTGTGTAATATGTCAATGCATTCATATGTTTATCATACTTCCGATTCTATGTTATTTATGAATTATGGATAATTATGCTTTGATGGGTCTTTGTTTTTGTGATTACACAAGTACTCTCTAAGTGTGTTAAGTACCGGGAGGAGCAGCAAGATCACTCAAA
Organism: Pinus taeda; assembly: GCA_000404065.3. Classification (NCBI taxonomy): domain Eukaryota; kingdom Viridiplantae; phylum Streptophyta; class Pinopsida; order Pinales; family Pinaceae; genus Pinus; species Pinus taeda. The sequence goes on from APFE030263912.1 coordinate 5,218, forward strand.
GGAGAGAGGGATCAAGCAAGGAATCAAGCAGAAGTTGCAGGTTGGTTCCTTATAATCTTTCTCTTATCTGTCATTCATAGGAAAAATAGAGAATTGTTTTAACTGTTGTTTCTATGTTATCTACCAAGCCTAGATAGTTAACATTTCTTAGAAATACTAATTTTACCGAAAACAAATTGGCGACTCCACTGGGATCATTTTCCCTTTTTGGTAGTTTAGTAGCCTCTTAGAAAATTCCAGTACACTTTACTTGCTGTTGTTCATTGAAGTCAAGCTTAATCCACTGAAAATTAAATTGAATTTGAGCCAAAATCACCTTCAAAATCGCTCCCTGTGATCATCGTACTGTACTTAAGTAAGACCTGCTATGCATTGCAGTTCCTGCATGGACAAAGTGCTATGCATCGCACTGTCTATCACCACAACCTGTGATGATTGATTGAATATCAGTTTTCCCATCTAGGAACTGAGGCTTTTGACCAGTTTTCATCTTTGTTTTAATTGCTTGCTAAACATGAATGATGTCTCATCACTGAAACCAATTTTCATCTCTTTAATTCGGACATGTTAGACTAGGATTTATTGATGTTTTTATGTATTTGTTTTTTCATTTACAATCCATTTTAAAAAATTAGTGATAATCGATTGTCATTTTGATAGAAAAGTGTCGTGATGTCTTCCATTTCTTCGAAAAAGTGAAGTGTCGTAAAAGTCCCCCTTCATAGCTAATAGATTAATCTATTTTTTGCATTTGATTTGTTTTCATTCAAAGTGTCAAAAAGGTTCATTTCTTCAAACTTGAAAGTGTCGTTCAATATTCCTCTCTCTCTTAGAAGAAAATTGTCATAAATCGCCATTTTGTGTGAAACATTCTGAATCATTTGTGCATTTAGTTTTTCTTATTGTATCATTTCACACTAAGAGGAACTGAAAACAAATACATGCATTTACATTTTAGAGTTTTAGTTTGTGTGCTAAAAGGGAATGGTGGGGAATTGCATTAGTTTGTGCTCTTTGTTGTTTTCTTAAAGTACTTCTATGCTCTGTCCCTTATAGTTTGGATTTTCATTGTTCAAAATAAACGAAAAGAGTGCTTATCATTCTAGATGCATTTTTAGGAATCTCAGAACACATTTCATGGTGAACCCTCAAAGGAAAATATTTAAGCAAGATCAACTTAAAATGAACCTCAATTAATCTAACAACGCTTTGCAACTTAACACAACACATCTAGAGGTGTTGGCTAGAGATGTGTTCTGGTGTCTTTAAACCTAGTGGCTGTCGTTTTCACTGAAGGTTGGGTGATTCCTCCTCTTTGATCCGATAAGTGCTAGTATGGACTTGTGATCCCTCTACCATCGTGTATATAGTGGGAGACCCTAATAGGTTGAAATCCTTTATCCCTAGGAAGTCGCGTTTGTTGCCTTACAGATCGCAATACACTGAACATAGCATTCAGGAAGATTGACTCTTGTACGTAAAGTCCTTGGTAATCTCTTTCATTTATCACCAAGGTGTACATTGCAATTTTGCGATTTGTTTGGTAAACCCTCTTATCTAGAGTCTCTAGAGTAGTCACTTTAATTCCTTTTGACCTCTGTAAAAGTAAAAGGATCATTTGAGCACTTCTCCTTTCAGGCTCATTAAAAATTGAAGGCAACTAGAGTCATGTTATAGACATATTTGGGCACATCAACCCCAAGCTTACATGTCGATGTATTAGGGTTAATCAACCCCTAAAATGGTTGTTTTATGCCCTAAAAGAACTAAGTCATCTGAATGCCTCATTCCCCAAAAGTTTCATCTCAGAAATCATCCAGAAAGTGCCTAAACTGAAGAAACATTGTCGAAAATTGTCATTTTGAGTCATTATTGTATTTAATTTTCCTTTATGAATCATTCACAATAAGGAGAGCTGAAAACAAATACATGCATTTTCATTTGGAATTTTGGTTTGTGTGCAAAAAGATGATTTAGGGAAATTGCATTAGTGAGTGCTCTTTGTTGTTTGCTTGAAAATCGCTTCTATGTTCTATCCTTTGTAGTTAGGATTTTCATTGGTCAAATAAATGGAAAAATTGTTTATCGTTGTAGATTGCATCTTTAGGAATTTCAGATCATACATCACATGGTGAACCATTAAAGGCAAACTTTTAAGAAAGATCAACTTTAAAATGAACTTCAATGAACTTAACAATGCTTTGGAATCTAACGCAACATATTTAGAGGTCTAGGCTAGAGTCGTGTTCCGACATTGTTAAAACTAGTGGCTATTGTTTTCATCGAAGGCTGGGTGATTCTTCCTCTTTGATATGACAAGTGCTAGGGTGGACTTGTGCTCCCTGTACCGTCGCGTATATATTGGGAGACCACAATAGGCTTAAATCCTTTATCCATAGGAAACTGAGTCTTCCACATTATTGATTGCAATGCACTGAACACAACATTCGGGAAGATTGACTGCCATACATAAGTCCTTGGTAATTTCTCTTTAATTTATCACCAAGGTTTATATTGTAGTTTTGCGATTGGTTTGATAAACCTTTTTGTCTAGATTCTCCAGAGTAGTCACTTTCGTTCCTTTTCGACTCTTTAAAAGAAAAGGTTCATTTGAGCACTTGTCCTTTCAGGCTCATTAAAAGTCGAAGGTGACTAGAGTCATCTTTAGCTTTTTCTCGACTCTTTAAAACTAAAAAAGCAAAGTTGTGTCCAAGTGTCATTAAAATAAATTGCCATGAAATAACATCATTTTCCTCTAGTTTATTTTTAAGTTGATCAAGTAATCCACAATCGTGGAAGAAAGTCAATCAAAACCCTGTCGTTTCGTGGAGATTAGTGAGTCAACCGTCTTTTCCTCTATAAGTGAAACCAATTCGGACAAAGCGGTCTCATTTGACTGAGTCTAGCTCATCTGGGTTATTTGGAACATTCGTTTCAACATCATCAGACACTCCAATTACTCCAATTATTACTAGTACATCCACCTTTAAAGAGGAAGTTTCACAGTTACCAAAGGACATTAGAATTGATCCTAGTGTAACGGTACATACTTTTGAACCTGAAACAACTCCATCTAGAGTTGGTCTGGAACCGATCCCAGTTCAAACTGAGGTTACATCTGAACCAAGAGTTGTTCAAGAACCTCGCTTTGAGACTGAAGTTCATTTATCTGAACATATGGACTTTGAATTTCAGTATCCAGAAGTTGTCACCCCTCCAACATCTGTCACTGTAGAAACTACACCTTGTTCAACTCCAGAAATGTTTTATGGACCTGACAGTCAACCTCTTCCACCTGGTCTAATTGCTATAGAGGAGATGGTAGAGGATCCTCCATCTGACACCCCGGTTCATATTGGAACTGGGATTAATTTGTATCTTGCTACTCCTCAATTTTCTTCATTTAATGCTGCTTCATCGCGAGTTCTTGTTGAATTGTTAGGAGAGATTTTGGATAAGTTAACCATGTCTGAACAACCATCAACATCTAGGAATGTATCATTCGATGCAACTGTGGTAGAATCTTCTGCTGCTACTCCTTCAATGTTTAATGGTACACCCGAGTCACATCTATATGGTGCATCATCCGTTGTAGTTGGCTACCAATCACTAGTTGGAACCTACTCAAAGGTTGCTTCGGCACCATAGTCTACTCCCATTTATTCATCCGGAATTCCATCTGGTTCTTCTCACATGGAAACTCAATAATTTGATCCTGCATATCAGTATCAATTTTGACAAACCAGTTATCAAAGACCGATATATCCTTTAAACACTAGACTACTGCCATATGGAGAGCAGTGTGGTTACTCTCCGTTTCCTCCTTTTTCGGGGGGGACAACCATATGAGAGTTTCCCATAGTATTCAGGTCAAACTGGAATTACATCTAGTGGTTGGATACCAATATTATTGATCAACCAAGGGTTGTATATCCAACACAACAAATCCAACCTGTGTCAAATATTCCCACTACACGTGTCGTTACGACTGTGCACAGTCACAAGTGCCACTTGTTGTGTCTCAACCTCAACCTGTTCCTTCTACCTTGCAACCTCAGGTTTCAAGGAAAAAGGCTCCAATTTCTTAGGTTGTTATACAACAACCACCTGTTTTTGGGGCTCAACCGTAATCTCAGGTTAGTGCTCCTTTATCTGGAACAACTCAGGCACAAACAGATATAGTTAATCCGCAACTTGGTCAATCTTCCAGTACTAGGCAGCAACAAATGGTCCAACAACCATGACTGTCACAATATCAAAAACCTCAATTCTAGCAAACCCAACCCTAGTTTGGACTTGGTTCACAAGCTCAAACTGGATTTGGTCAATATCAAGCCTACTGAGGACCTAGACAACAAGGTTTTGTAGGATATGGACAACCACATTTCCAAACTGGTTATCAACAACCACCCTATACTGGTTATTTCCAACAACCTTATCAAGATTACCAACAACAAATGCCTTATGCTGGTAGGAAAAGACCTATTACTCAGGCGATTCCATCTTATCCTGGGTATGCTCCACCCAACCTGAATCAACAATTGTTGTTTGTAGCAAGGCTAGAACTACCAGATTTGAACCGGCTCACAAATGATCCAATTTCATACGCCCCTTGGTGGCCGATGATTCCACATAAACTCCCATCTGACATTCCAAAGTTCAATGGAAATCCAGGAGAAGACCCATCGAATCACATAATGACTTTTCATTTATGGTGTTCATCCAAAACCCTGAATGATGATTCAATTAGACATCATCTTTTCTAGAGAACGCTAACTGGTCCAGTAGTAAAATGGTATATTGAATTGCCTAGAGCTTCTTTTGATAACTTCACCATTCTTGCCACTACCTTTCTAACCCACTTTCAGTTACCTATCAGGTACGAAACTGGAACAAAACTTCTTACCAACTTTAAACATACTACCTCCACTCACATATCCAATCATATTCATGAGTGGTGGCATCGTCATCGAATGGTAAAGATGTATGTTCCTAATCAGCTTTTAGCTGAGTGGTTTATTAAGTCCTTATTGCCATCAATCACTGAGGATGTGGTGAAAGGAGGAGTTGTCACAGAAGAGCAAGTCATTGCTCGTGCCCAATATTTGGATATGATTTATACACAATTAGGCATGCTCTATGACAAGATTCTTGATGCTCCTAGACCAGCTTTTACTGTTCCACCCCCTCCAAAATTGAGTAGGGACTCTCATGCCAACGATCGTGTGATTGGTTCCTCAAGCACGCAACTAGCAAGAGGACCATTTGGTTAAGCTCTTGATATTTCTAGTCAAAATGCAAATTCATTCGAAAATACTCCTGCCTCTAAGATTAATGCCGTGTCATCTGACAAGGAAAAAAATCCAAAGCAACCAAGAGGAAAGAAGAAGGGGAAAAATAATAAGAAGAAATAGGAGAATTCCACTCCTGAAAAATCTGAAACCCCTACTGGAACAAAGAAACCTCATTATCTCTGTTTGATATGCAATGATGAGCATTTTACGAGAGATTTTCCACATCGATCTAAAGTTTTGAAACTATTAAAGGCTTCGAATACCTCAGCAGTGTTGACAGATCCATTTTCAAACCAAGAAACACATATGGTTGCCATTGATAATGCTTCCACATCCCAAGTTATTATGCTATCCATCGCGAATAAGCAAAATGATGTTTTTATATTGACAAGGAATAAAGATTATGGGAATCCATCGTCGTCGAATATCCAGGCTACTAATCAACCTAGTACTTCGACCATGACTTCACCAGAAGTTGTTCCACCGATTATTCTTGAATTAACAATTAAGCTGCCAAAGGGAGTTGTACATAAATCGACATTTAATCCTCGTGCTCGAGTAGCCCAAAATTATAACATAGTGGAGGATCTGGCTCAATCGCCTTAAGCTATGTTGACACTTGAGGCTTTGCAAAATTGTCCCTCCCAAAAGTAGGCTTTGTTATCAGTGATAGGTGGGATCGATCCTACGGATTCCAGTATTGTGGTCTTTAATCATATAGGATATACACCACACTTACCAGCGCAACTTGCTTTCGTTATATAGGTAAAATCCCTCAACAAAAATGTTCATCAAACCGTTATTGATGAGGGGGCATCTACCTGTATTATGTCAATGAGTTTTTGGAAAACACTTGGTTCACCACCCTTGTCACGATCACCAACAACACTAAAATATTTCGATGGAAGAACGTATATTCCATACGATATTTTAAGTAGCTTGCAAGTAGAATTAGGAGGAAAAAAAGTAGATATTAAAGTCGAGGTCATTTATGGACTCCCTGATTACAATATTTTACTGGGAAGGCCTTGGGTTTATGCTATGGATGCGGTTGTGTCCACATACTTTCGAACGATTGCATTTCCCTTCAAAGGTGGAATCACAGCCATCGACTAACTAGCCTTTTTTGCTAATATTTCACAAGCTACTGGAAGCATTCCATTGATACATGGAAATTCACAGTCACTTTAAAATGTTGGAGTAGGTCTCTTAAAAGATCCTTCCTTGATGGGTACTTTTTCCCTTCCGTCTCCATCTGGTTTCCGCGGAAGTGGCTACAATGGAAACCTGCAACATGATCTCTTCTACATCATCTGAGTTTAAGAAGAGTTCCAACTATTTCGAGAGTGATGATCATCGCGAGACGTTGCCCCATAGAATCGTTATAGCAATAAATCTATTGGGCTTGTGCGGCGAACCTGAATCCGCACTCGACAAGTGTTTGGGTAGACAGGTCTTTAGAATATGGAACCTCTTCTGATCCTTGGTCTCGTATACATTCTACAGGCGAAGGAATCATCCAATCAATGATGATAGGAGAGACACCATGGTAAGATTATCATCATCGTTCCCACCTTCAAAATGACAACGAATATTATTTAAAATAACTCCATCACCCTTCAATCGTTGATTTTTTATTGAATTCTGTAAATACAATCGATTCTGAGCGAAATCTGTTTAACATTGAAGAAACTATGTCCATAAATATTTTGACCAAACCTAATGTTGTAGAAAATATTCACGTCAACAAATATTGTTCTCCATCAGAACTAGATTGTTACTGTGCTTTCTTTTGCAAATTCAGAGATGTCTTTGCATGGTCTTATGAAGAAATGCCAGGCATTGACTCCAGCATTATTGAACATGAAATCAAGATGTACCCAGATGTCAAACCAGTATGACAACAACTTCGACTTGTTCATCCAAAGAAAGCTGCTGCTATTAAAGTAGAAGTTGAAAAAAATTTGCTTGTTGGCTTCATTTACCCTGTGCCTCTCGCTGACTGGGTATCGAACATTGTTCTTGTGATGAAAAAACAAGGAACAATTAGAGTGTGCATCAATTATAGGGATGTAAATCAAGCATGTCCAAAGGACAATTATCCTACAACCTTTATTGACTAGATTATTGATGAATGTGCTAGATGCAAAATCTTTTCATTCATGGATGGATTTTTTGGGTACAATCAAATCAATATCCGCCCACAGGACCAATCAAAAACTGCATTTATATGTCGATGGGGCACATTCGCATATCATAAATTACCTTTCGGTTTGAAGAACGCAAGGGAAACATTTCAGAGGGCAATGAATTATGCCTTCCATGACATCAACCACATAGTTCAACCATATCTTGATGATCTGCTTGCTCATTTGTGAAAACGGACTGATCATCTGCAACATTTGAGAGCCATATTTTTGTGTTGTTGACACTACAAGCTTAGACTCAATCCACACAAATGTGTGTTTTGTGTCGGCTCTGGTCTTTTACTTGGCTTGTAGTTTCTAAAGGCGGAATTCGATTCGATCCAATAAAGGTTCGAGTAATACTTGACATGCCTCCACCTTCAAATCTGTTACAGATCCAGAGACTTCAAGGGAAGGCAAACTTTCTAAGAAGGTTCATTCCAAATTATGCTGAGCTAGCTAAAGGTTATACATGTCTTTTGAAGAAAGGGGTACCCATCTATTGGGATCAGGTTTCGCAAGCTTCCTTTGATGCTCTCAAAGATTCCCTGATAAAAGCATCATTAATGTATGCCCCCAACTATCAAAAAGACTATTACCTTTATCTCGCCACTGCAGATACAACCATCGGTATGGTTTTAGTGCAAGAAGATGATGGAATTGAACATCCTATATATTATTTGAGTCACAATCTTAATGATACAGAAAGCAAGTACTCTTATGTTGAAAAATTGGCTTTAGCAGTCGTCCAAGCAGTACAAAGATTACAACATTATACTCTCCTTCACAAAATTACCATTGTGTCAGATTGCAACCCTATGACATACATCTTATCACATCAATTGCTGGGGGGAAAACATTCCAAATGGATAGTCATCTTGCAGGAGTTTGATCTGGAATTCATCAAATCCAAGTCAAAGAAATCTCTTGTCTTTGTAGAGTTACTTTGCGACATTCCCTCATCCTCCAACGATTTAACATCAGAAACATCAATCATGGATGAGTCTCTGTTTCTGATATCGTCAATTGATCCATGGTATGGAGATATACTGGTCTATCTCCAGACCCAAGCTTTTAGGCCTAACACCTCTCGCTCTGAACAACGTATTCGATACCAAGCCAAAGATTATCTGATCGTTGGTGCTACACTTTATCGTCGTGGTGTCGATACGGTTTTACAAAGGTGCCTCATGCATGAGGAGGCTGAAAAAGCTTTGAATGAATTTCATTTAGGTGATTGTGGGGGGCATTTATCTGGTTCACAACTGCACAAAAAATCTTATGAGCTGGTTACTTCTGGCCAACCATATTCAATGGTTGCATACTTTCAGTCAGAAGTAGCCACGCTTGTCAGATTTTCGATTGTAAAACCAGATTACCACTTGCACCACTGCATCCAATAGTTGCTGTTGGCCCATTCGTGAAATGGGGCATTGATTTCATGACATGTAACCCCACCTCGATCGGGGGGCATGGGTATATTATAGTTGCTGTCGACTACTTTACCAAATGGGCCAAGGTGATGCCTAAATTGAACAACAGCAGTGAAATGGCTTCTCTCTTTTTTTTCAATCATGTAGTTTCTAGATTTGGTGTGCCATAGGCTATAGTCATAGATCATGGGTCGCATTTTTTCAATCACATGATGATCGAGTTAACTACCAAATTAGGATTGTCCCATGATAGTTCTACTCCATATTATTTGCAGGCTAATGGAAAAGTTGAGGCAATCAACAAAGTCCTTAAGTGCATGCTGCAAATAATGATTGGAGTCCATAAGTGGAATTGGTATCTAATCCTGTACTCAACTCTATGGGAATACCAGACCTCGGGGAGAAATGCGACCAGATTTACGCCCTTTTAGTTGGTGTACAGTCTAGAAGCAGTCTTACCAATTCAGTGTGAAATCTCATCCCTTAAGCTCGCAATCGACCTACTACCCGAAACTTCTGAAGAGGAAGCTCGTTTCTTGGAATTAACCCATCTGGATGAAACCCGTCGTGATGCTGCATTGGCTAATGAAGCACATAAGAAATGCATCAAGGAAAAATATGACAAAAATGTTAAGCCTCATGTCTTCTTAGAAGGTGACCTGGTCTTGCTTTATGATCAAGATTCTAACAAATTAGGAGTAGGGAAATTTTAACCATTATGGATGGGCCCTTACACCGTTAAACATGTGCTGACAAAAGGAGACTACGAGTTAGTTGATTATGATGGGATTCCACTGTTGCAGCCCCGCAACGGGTTGTATCTCAAATGTTACTATGCTTGATTAAGTGTAGTGAACTCACTGTACATATGCTTTCATTGCATTTTTTGTGTGTTTTATTTTAGAGTTGTCATTTTGGTTAGGTAATCCACTTCACATTTGTTGCAGATGTTAAACATTTTGGAACCATTTGTTGGGTATGCCGACGGAGCTAGTCGTAGCACGCAGAACCTATCTTCTGTAGCCTGAGCCATCTTCGCTCCAAGCAGCGAGTTAGTGAGTTTCAGAGGGAGATGTATTGGTTGATTGACAAACAACATTGTTGAATATGGCACATTGATTGAACTCCTCTTTGATGCCATTTCACATGGCATATGCCGAATCATTGTTAGGCTAGATTCACAACTTGTCATTCTACAGCTTACTAGTGTTTATTCCGTTCGGAATCTAGCTATTTATCGCATGTTCCTAAGAGTTAGGATTTTGGAAAGACATTTTGATTTCATTCAATATCAACACATTTCCATAAACTTAAACACATTGACTGATTCATTAGCAAACTATGTGTTAAATAGACATTTGCAGCATATGTAAAAAAAGCATTTCACATCAACATTTGCATTAGGATTTCATCACTTAGCCAAAATAAAACTCCAAAAGTCAAAATAGATAGCTGTTTAAAATTTTCACAAATATTTTGTGTCCAAGACAAAATTAGTCATCTAGCCCAGTAACTCAAAAATGAATGCATAAAAACATCCTAGACTAGTGCTGTTGATGATAATAGGTCACCGTCTATGCTATCATGTGTAGGAGCCTAGTCCAATGACTCGGTACACCAATGGTATGGCACTGCAGCCTCATGGGTAACTCATCAGTCCAGACATCCAGAATGCCAAGGGTCAAGCCCTCTACATGATCCTGCAACTGTGCAAGGGTCTCCGCTATATCTAGATCTCTAAGGACTGCCCTCCCTACAGCTTCCCCCGCTGGAGCATCTTCCTCCCGTGGGCGTGTTGCGGGTCGTATTAGTCTAATATTTGCATGTACATATGAGTTCGTTTAGTCTTGGTAACAATCAAAAACAAAAAAAAATAGAAAACAAAAAATAAATATGTGGTAAAATCATTTTACCTATAGCACTCCACTGCTCACCGGCTGGTAATGCCAAATCCGGATCACTTCGAAAATACATCCCTATATAGTGATACTCCACGAATACCATCTCCTGGTGGTTGAACCACTCGAAAAAGGTAGATGAGAACAAGACCTGTGACTGGCCAGCATGCCTAGCCATAAGGTCCACCCATCTCTGCATCCGTGGTTCTCTCAGTCCCGACACTCCCAGTGAAATATTCTGAGGCTGCATAAGTGGGATTCTTTCCAAAGCAAAGGTCATCAAAATGGATCCATAACCAAAATTCTTGGTTCTTCCAGTCTTTACTTTGGACAGTTGATCTTTCATTATAGGAAGTACTGCCTCGCACCAGTTGAACACCTTCCGTTCCAGGCATTCTAAGGCATACTGCATGTAGGATCTATTCACTAAATGTAAGGCCGCGCTGCCAGACAATCTAGCAAGGGTAAAAATAATGGTCCTCAAAGTTCAATCAATAACATATCGAATATTAATCTTACCATCTCTGCTGGGTTGGGATCCATCCCTGCAGAACTGACGAATGTAATCTTTCACCGATTCGCCCCACGAGCAAATCCTGATAGTGAAAGAGGGGCCCCACGTCTCGACAAACTCGTCAGGAAATAAATATCCTCGATCATGAAAGGAATGGATTTATCCCTGGTCTGGAATACCTGGTCAATACGATCCCAAGCATGAAGAAGATACTACAACAAACTTATCTATTGTCTTGACATGCTAGATAAGCGGAAGAACTTCAGTAAACAACAGTTCCTTAATGCATCCACTGTGCCATGGTCATGTAAAGCAATCATGTCATCCTCTTCATGTTCTCGTTCTTGCCATGAAACAACCATCTTGATCCAACAAATATTTGAAATACAAACATTAGGTGAGTTAGGATCCTTTTTGGGCAAAAAACAATTCAAAATTTGATGAAAAAACACTGTACAAACTTACCCTTCTACGCCCATCGCACCTAATCATTTAGCAAGGTGAGATGCATACTGAGTGGCCTGTTGGCAGCCCAGTATGCATCACACTTTTCGATATAGGCTAAGTGCGATGATTGGAGAACGAATTTTTCAAACCCCTGTGGCCCAGAAAGATGAGGAAACTTACCCAGAATTGAAAAAAGATGGAATGGAAATAAAAAGCTTAAGGATAGCTCCTACTTGGTCCTGACGGCGCAGGAAATGATCCATATAATCTCTCGCAATCAACTGGTGAAATTTGAGGGCGAAAACTGCTTCAGAGCTCCAAAATCCAAAATTTCAAATGAAATGGTGAAAATGAAATGTTAAAACTACTTTTTATGTTTACTTTTCCATGTACCTCATGTAAATGTTAGTTTTAGTTCATTTTTCATCTATAAAAATGTATTTTTAATCAATTTTATGGAGTTTTGAGTAGGTTGAACAACTGTTGATAGAATCTGATGTGCTAAATGGTGAAATGAGCATCTTTGACCACCAAGCAAACTTTTTGTCTTCTTTTCGAGATTTGATTCAAAAATGAAAAGAAAACTATAAATTCCTCTTTGAACCTTTTCTAGACTCTTTAAACATGAAAATATTGTCGAGCGCTTGTCTTTTTCGGCTTGTTAAAGTATTGGAAACGTCATCCCTCTTGTATTGTTTTATCCTTTTTCAGACCTGAGGGATTACTTCACGAAAAAAGAACTTATGGAGTTTTCTTTTCGTCCCTTTTCAAACTCTCTAAACATGAAAAGGACTGAGTTATCCTTGTCATTAAACTCATTAAAATAATAGCGAAAAACTTGTCCATTTAGACAAGACTAAGTTTCACTGTTGCTAGACTCGTTAAAACATCAAATAGTGACGGGTTTGCCCAAAGGGCGAATTATAGAACAAGCATATTCTATCCTCCTCAAGCTTGAAAAAAATAAAGTGGTACTGGCCAGCAATGACTGGGGAAAACGGGGAAATCTTGAAGAATTTATGGTAGCAAGTCACTCTTGAACATGACACTTTCACTTCATCTCCATGATTGATTTGGGTTGGGTTATTTTGTTCACCAGTCATCATACCATTGGTCTTTCATACCATCGATCTTTTTGGGATTAACACTACCAATTCATCTCAGTGTTGCCGACATGTTCAAGAGAATTCATCCAGTTAATGTCTTATACATTGCAATACCTCCAAACTTCATTTTTTCATGACCACCATTCCTGAACCTTGTGTCGTGAGTTCATTTTCACCTCCAGAAATCATTTGCTTCATTTCATGTCGTAGATGTGGGATAAATCAAGGCCCTCCTATGATGAGTCACTTCTTGTCGACATCATCTCATTATCCAAGAAGTTGACTTAGAAACACCTCTCCAGTGCTTTGAAGCTTGTTTACATCAATGGCAAGTTTCTCTCTTCCGGTGACAGGTTGACATCAATGGCCTTCGACTGAAAGATTTTGCGTGGTGTTTGACATCGGATAATATATTCACACCATGTGAAATGTACTGTAGTACCTTGAGGATAATTATCATTGTCGGTGATCCCTCTTGCGTCTGTTAATAGCTCACATCATTGGCTGGTAATCAGGTGATGTCTTTCCATGTTTGACCTCAGAACATCCCTTCACATGGGTTGACTTGTATATCAAGCGAAGATTGAACGAGTTTGAAGACCCTGGATCTAGTTTCAACCATCCGGGATGTGATATATTCAGGGATACAAAAACATCAAATGTACACAGGCTCTACACAGATGGTCATCCATGGATTACGACTCTATATCTGTAGAATCACAAGTCTGTATCTGCATACGACTATCTGATCTATGTACATGAAATGAAAATTTATAAAGCTGGGCATGGGAATGCCTCCCTCAGCTAGTTCATGAAAAATCATATTACCATGATGTATTGTATTGTAATTTATGCAGGTCACCTTCCAGTTCGAAACTTCCGATCCTCATGATAAACCATTTCACTCGACATGAACATTTACGACCTCATGCTTTAGGGGGCAACTATTATAGAAATATTTGGGCACATCAACCCCAAGCTTACATGTCAATGTATTAGGGTTCATCAACCCCTAAAATAGTTGCTTTGTGCCCTAAAAGAACTAAGTCATCTAAATGCCTCATTTCCCAAAAGTTTCATCTCAGAAATCATCCAGAAAGTGCCTAAACTGAACCATATATGAAAGCCCTGTGTTAGGGTGAGATGCATATCACCTACTACACGATCAAAATAATATGCATCATAGTTTGGCCCTTTAGTAAGTGTGATGGATGAGGTTGGACATATTTCTAGGACAGTTTGTTAGTTGGTTGCTCATGGAATCTTCTAGAAACTTCTCCTGTGCCACTTCCCTCTCTGAATTTGCCCAAGGATGACTAAGGGAACTAGGAAACCATCTCCAATTCCCCTCTCTCGTGGAATTAATTTCAACAAATGGAATGGCATTCATAATCCCCATTGATGACTCATATTCTTGCAATCATCTATAAAAGGATCTCCCATCCAAGAGATCAGAAGGCTGAATTGTTGTGAATTGTGAGGAAGCGCTGCTAGTTTCAATATTGAGGAGAGATCATTGTATTGATGTTGGTGTGTTCTTGCTAATTCATGAGGTGAAGAAGGATTGAAGCTAGGAGGATGGCATTGGATCAGACAACTGGGTTGTAATTCTCCTTATTATTAATAAAGTTCTTTGAGATTTTTCCCAATTGATTGTATTAACTGTAAATGCTTTCATTTGTTCGTTATATATTTGATTCTATAGTGTTTATGTTATGATAGATCATGATGCTTTGACATGTCTTTGTTTCTGTAGCTGTGCAGGTACCCTCCAAGCGTGTTAAGTATGGGGAGGAGTTATGGGATCAGCCAAAGGAGATAGAGATCAAGTGAGGAATCAAGCGAAAGTTCCAGGTTGGTCCTCTACAATCTTTCTCTTATCTATCACACATAGGAAAGATAATTGAATTGCTTTAAATTGTTGTTTCTAGGTTAGCTACCAAACCTAGAGGGTTAGTCGTTCGACAAGACACTAATTTTCTCAGAAACAAGTCATATTTTTCTTTTCTTGACTCTTTAAAACTGAAAAAGTGAAGTGTCCAAGTGTCGTTAAAATTAATTGAACACGAATAACACCCTTTTCCCTTAGTTGAGTTTTAAGTTTATAAATTAATCCACAATTGTGGAAGAAAGTCAATCCAAACCCTGTTGTTCACGAGAATATCAAGTCAACCGTCTTTGCCTCTCGAAGCGACTCCAATTCGAACAAAGCAGTCTCGTTTAATTGAGTCTAGTACATCAAGAACTTCTAGTTCTTCATTTGGGTTGTTTGAAACATTTGTTTTAGCAGCTTCAAAGACTCCAGTTACTCCAATTATTTTTGGTACCTCGATTCTTAAATACGAAGTTTCACAGTTACCTGAGGACATTAGTACTGATTCTAGTGTAACAGTAACTGAGGTTGTCCAACAACAAATTGATCCTCAATTTGAAATTGTTCAACCAGAAAGTGCTTCTAAACCTGAAACAAATCCATCGGGAGTTGGTCTAGAACCTATCCCAGTTCAAACTGAAGTTACATCTGAACCAGAAGTTGTTCATGAACCTTGCTTTGAAACTATTGTTCATTTACCTGAACAACTGGATTTTGAATTTTAACATTCAGAATTTGTTACCCCTCCGACATTAGTCACTGTAGAAACTACACCTTCTTCAACACCAGAAATCTTTTATAGACCTGAAGGTCAACCTCTTCCACCTGTTTTGATTGCCATTGAAGAGATAGTAGAGGATTCCACACCAAGCACCCCGTTTCATTTTGGAACTGGGATTAATCTTTATTCTGCTACTCTTGATTACTTTACTTCATATGTCCTTACTTCTTTGCAAGTTCCCGTTGAATCTTTAGGACAAATTTTGGGCTAGTTAACTATGGTTGAACAACCGTCAACATCCAAGACTGTATCATTTGATGCAGCTACAACAGAATCTTCTGTTGTCACTCCTTTGATTTTTTCTACCACAACTGAGTCACACCTATACGGTGAATAGTCTGTTCTAATTGGTTACCAATCATTGTCTGGAACCCACTTAGGGGTTGCTTCTGCACCATGGTCAACACCCATTAACTTGTCTGGAATTCTACCTGGTTTTTCTCACATGGGAACTCAACAATTTGATCCTGCACATAAGGTATCAATTTGGGAAATCTAGTCATCAAAGACCAATATATCCATTAAACACTAGATTGCCACCATATGGAGAGAAATATGCTTACTCACCGTTTCCTCCCTCTTTCGGGGGACAACCATATGGTAGTTTCCCATAGCCTTGAAGTCAAACTGGAGTTAGAGTTTGTAGAGGAATCAAGAGGAAGTTGCAGGTTGGTTCCTTATAATATTTCTCTTATCTATCATTCATAGGAAAAATAGTGAATTGTTTTAACTGTTGTTTCTAGGTTAGCTACCAAACCTAGAGGGTTAGCATTTCTTAGAAATACTAATTTTCCCGAAAAAAAATTGGCGACTCCGCTGGGGAAGCTTCTAGAGGTTTCCATGAATAACTGATTCTTCAAACTCTCCCAAAAATTTGCCCAAGCGCGCTCATCACACCCTAAAGAGGGCCTAAGTGTGATGCATAACACTTAGCCAGTGTAGCACCTGCAATTCATTGCAGCCTAATGAAGGGCTTCCTACAATGATCTCTTTAGAGACACTTTTTGGATGAATTTTGTGTTGGAATCTCTTGTTGTTCATGAGGTGAAGAAGTTTTGAAGCTGGAAGGATGGCACTGGATCGAACTTATGGGTTGTAATCCTTCTTTCTATTAATAAAGCTTTTCAATATTTTTCCCCTATGTTTGTGTAATCTGTCAATGCATTCATATGTTTATCATACTTTTGATTCTATGTTATTTATGAATTATGGATCATTATGCTTTGACAGGTCTTTGTTTCTGTGATTACATAGGTACTTGCCAAGCATGTTAAGTACGAGGAGGAGCAATGATATCAGTCAAAGGAGAAAGGGATCAAGTGAGGAATCAAGCGAAAGTTGCAGGTTGGCTCCTTATAATATTTCTCTTATCTGTCGTTCATAGGGAAAATAGTGAATTATTTTAACTGTTGTTTCTAGGTTAGCTACCAAACCTAGAGGGTTATCATTTCTTAGAAATACTAATTTTCCCGAAAAGAAATTGGCAACTCCACTGGGGAAAATTAGTATTTCTAGGAAATGCTAACCCTCTAGGTTTGGTAGCTAACCTAGAAACAACAGTTAAAACAATTCACTATTTTTCCTATGAATGACAGATAAGAGAAAGATTATAAGGAACCAACCTGCAACTTCTGCTTGATTCCTTACTTGATCCCTCTCTCCTTTCACTTCTCTCGCTGCTCCTCTCCATACTTAACACACTTAGAGAGTACCCGTGTAATCACAGAAACAAAGACCCGTCAAAGCATAATGATCCATAATTCATAAATAACATAGAATCAAAAGTATGATAAACATATGAATGCATTGACAGATTACACAAACATAGGAGAAAAAACTTGAAAAGCTTTATTAAAAGAAAGAAGGATTACAACCCATAAGTTCGATCCAACACCATCCTTCCAGCTTCAAACCTTCTTCACCTCATGAACAACAAGAGATTCTAACATTACCACAATACTCAGCCTCAATACTAAAACTATCAACACCTCCTTACAACTCATAATTATTCAGCCTCTAGATCCCTTGGATGAGTGATCCATTTATAGATGAGTGAAGGAGGTTGGGCCATCAATGATGATGATGAATGCCTTTCTATTTTTAGGAATTGGTTCCATGAAAGAGGGAGATAGGAGGCTGATGTTTCCTAATTCCTTTTGTCATCCTTGGGCGAACTCAGAGGGGCAGGCGACACTGGAGAAGCTTCTAGAGGTTTCCATGAATAACTGATTCTTAAAACTCTCTTGGAACTTTACCCAAGCTTGCTCATCGCACCCTAAAGAGGGCCTAAGTATGATGCATAGCACTTAGTCAGTGTAGGACCTGCAATTCATTACAACCTAATGAAGGGCTTCCTGCAATGATCTCTTTAGAGACACTTTTTGAATGAATTTTGTGATGGAATTTCTTTGAGAGTGAGGCATTCATATGACTAAGTTATTTTAGGGCATGAAACAACTATAGTAGGGGTTAATGAACCCTAATAAAATTGACATTTAAGTTGGGGTTTATGTGCCCAAATAAATCTATAACAGTTTCCCCCTAAAGCATGAGGTCATAAATATCTATGTCGGGTGAAATGCTTTATCATGAGGATCAGAAGTTTCGAAACGGAAGGTGACCTACATCAATTACAATACAATACATCATGATAATATGATTTTCTCATGAACTAGGTGAGGGAGGTATTCCCATGCTCAACTTTTAAACTTTCATTACATGTACATAGATCAGATAGTCATCTACAGATATAGACTTGTGATCCATGATTAGGATGACCATCTGTGTAAATCCTTTATACATTTGATTTGGTACTCTTGAATATAGCGCAGTTCAGATGGATGAAACTAGATCTGGGGTCTTCAATCTCGTTCAATCTTCACTCAATGTACAAGTTTAACCATGTGAATAGATGTTCTGAGGTCGAACATGGAGAGACATTGCCTAATTACCAGCCAATGATGTAAGCTGTTAACAGATGCGAGAGGGATCACCAATAATGATAATGATCCTCAAGGTACTACAATACATTTTGCATGGTGTGAATAAGTGATTTGATGTCAAACACCATGCAAAATCTTTCGGTCGAAGGCCATTGATGTCAACCTATCCCCATAAGCGAGAAACTTGCCATTGATGTATGCAAGCTTCAAAGCATTGAAAGGGTGTTTCTAAGTCAACTTCTTGGATGATGAGCTGATGTCGACAAGAAGTGACTCATCGTAGGAGGGCCTTGATGTATTCCACATCTACGACATGAAACGAAGTAAATGATTTTGGAGATGAGAATTGACTAAGGACACAAAGTTCAGGAATGACAGTTATGAAAATGAAGGTTTATAGTATTGCAACAGATGAAGTTTTAACTGGATGAATTCTCTTGAACATATCGACGACATTGAGATGAATTGGTAGCATTGAACCAAAACAAAAATGATGGATGGTGTGATGGACCAACGGTATGATAACCATCAAACGGAATGACCCAACCCAGCTTAGTCACGGAGATGAAGTGAAAGTGTCATGTTCAAGAGCGAGTCGCTACCATAAGTTTTCAAGATTTTTCCTAGTTTCCCCAGTCATTGTTGACTAGTACCTCTTTATTTTTTATCAAGCTTGAGGAGGATAACATATGCTTGTTCTAGAATTCACCCTTCGGGCAAACCCATCGCTATTTGATGTTTTAATGAGTCTATCGATGGTGAAACTCGATCTTGTCTAGATGGACAAGTTTGTCTCTATTATGATATTTTAACGAGTTTAATGAGAAAAGATAACTCAGTCCTTTTCATGTTTGGAGAGTTTGAAAAGGGACAAAAATAAGACTCTATAAGTTCTTTTTCGTAAAATAATCCCTCAAGTCCGAAAAATGATAAAATAATACAACAAAGATGTCATTTCCAATACTTTAACGAGCTGGAATAGACAAGCGCTCGACAATATTTTCTTATTTAGAGAGTCTGAAAAGAGTTTAAAGAGGACTCTATGGTTTCATTTCATTTTATATCAAAGCTCGAAAAGAAAACAAAAAGTTTGCTTTGTAGTCAAAGATGCTCAATTCGCCATTTAGTACATTGGATTCTGTTTTCAGTCATTCATCCTGCTCAAAACTCCACCAAAGATTGTAAAAATTTCTGTTTTCCCACCCCGATTTTCAGTTTCTCCTTATTTCTCCCATGTAGTTAAATGCCCTTTCCCATAAACATACATTCAAAAAGCTGGAAAAAATAAATTTGCTAAAAACATAAATTCTGGAAAATTTACAAAATGCTGGAAATTGCAGAAATAAAAATCAGCAGTAATAAACAGCCATAAAAACACATTAAAACACTGATATTTTTGGTCAACGTGACCCTGGAAAAACCCCCTACAACTCTTGGGGGAAACCAATTTGAGAACTCTTCTTTATTTCTGGAAAATGCCTTTTTACAGTGAGAAATTTCAGTGAAAATCAGCAAAAATCAGCAAACAAATTTCCAAGTTATCTCGATTTCTGAGCCTCACAGCCCACTGGAAATTTCCAAACAGCAACACAATGCTGCACAGCAACTGTACGAACGGTACGGACGGCCATATGGACGGTATGAATGGCTGTATGGATGGTACAGACAGGCTATACGGACGGTACAGACAGGCTATACGGACCTCGATTTTTGTGTAGAAAATCAGCTGCCTCGATTTCTGTGCAAAAACAAATCTACCTTTTACTGTTTTCTCAACAAAAATATGCCTTTTATTGCTGGTTCTTTCAGTTGTATGCTTGTTCTTTTTGTTGTTTATGATTTGCTGAAGAGCTGCCTGGTATGCGTGCCAAACTGCTACCTCTTTCTCCTTCCTGTCCAGAAATCTCCCTTGATCTCTTGCTTTCCTTCTCCCAATCTGCTTATAAAAGAATGAATGATTTTTTCCTCCTTTTCCTCCTTTAACCTAACCCTAAATGACTTTTGGGTGATCCCTAAATCCAATGGCTGAGATAGATTTAGATCAATGGCTGAGATTAAATGCACATTTAAATCTCACTTTCTATTTTTTAATTCACCCACTTTTATAAAGACTCACTTAGTCATTTATTTCCAAAGTCACTTTTCCTTTCTAATTTTTCATTGACTTTATAAAAGTCACTTTAAAATTAGACTTAGTAACTTTATCATTAAAGTCACTTTTAAATTAGATTTTAACTTTATAAAAATTATAAAGTCACTTTAGGAGAAAAATTAAAATCTTTTGGAAACTTTTCCCTAGGCCAAAGATCAAAGCCTAAGGGAACCCCCTGTCCTCCGGTACCAAATTTCAACACTCCCTCTTACTGAGGAAGGTGTTCCTCACCACACCCATCTTGTCTCTAAAGTAAACATGCTTGCCCCGTGGTAAGGTTTTGGTAAGAATGTCTGCTACCTGCTCATCAGTGGAAATATACTCAAGCTTCACAGCTCCCTTCTGAACATAGTCTCTGATGAAATGATATCTGACCCCGATATGCTTTGACCTGTCATGAAATACTGGATTCTCCGTGAGTTTAATGCAACTCTGATTATCACAGTAAATCACTGAAGGTCTCAACGGCTGACCAAGTAAGCCAAACAACATCTTGCGAAGCCAGATGGCCTCACAACTAGCTAGACTGGCTGCCATATACTCTGCTTCCGCTGAACTCAATGCTACTGACTGCTGCTT
>APFE030263923.1:0-13373 GCA_000404065.3 Pinus taeda
CTTCAGTCCTACATATATAGTGCATGTGTCTCATAAGTCTACGGACCTCGGATTGACAAATTAAATAGTTTGGCAAGTACTACAATAGAATTAAATGAACATAGTTTCACCCAACAACTGGTATTGCTAATTGGATCGGGAAGACAACAACCTTGCTATATACTAGCTCAAAAGGTGATTTCCTAGTGGATCGTTTGGGCGTTACACGATTAGCCCATAGAGAAAACTTCAGTTGGGAGTCCCATTTCCTTTGATTTTCAGTGATGGGATTCTTTAGAACCCTCACCACAATTTTATTAGAAGACTCAACCAAGCCATTCCCTTGAGGGTAGTATGTAGTGGAGTGTCCAATAATGATATTGAATTTATGGAAGAAGTTGGTGAACTTGGCAGATTTGAAGACCTATGCATTATCAGTGATGATTTTAAAAGGAGACCCAAAGCGAGATAGCATGTTCTCTTCCATGAATTTTATCACCACTGAGTCAGTAGCATTTCTATCTGGGATAGCCTCTACCCACTTGGTGAAATAGTCAGTGGTTGTTAAAATCCATTTGTGTTGGACACTAGATGGTGGGTTTATTTTTCCAATGAAGTCTAATCCCCACTGTCTAAAAGGCTCCTCTACATGCACGGGAATCAAGGGGAGAGGAGCAAACTTCAGTCTTTTAGCAAACAATTGGCATTTCTGGCATGACCTGACCTAAGAATAAACATCTCCAAACACCGTGGGCTAGTAAAATCCTGTCTTGAGGATTTTTTGTGATGTTTCCTTCCAACTGTAGTGTCCTCCACAGACTCCCCCATGGAAATCCTCGATCACTTCATGGGTTTCTCCCTCAACCAAACATAGAAGTAGTACCCCCACTGGGTCCTTCAAGTAGAGCAGTCCATTGGATATAATGTATTTATGTGCCTACAATCTCAGACTCTAATATTTAGATCTATCCAATCCCAATGGGCATCTTAGGAATACGAGGTAATGAATAATTTTCTTATACCTGGGCGATCCCTCATATTTTGCATAGATCTTTTGCTCATCTATTTTAATTCCGCTCTAGTGATCCTCTGGTCTGCCTTCCTTTGTGATCAGGCTTACCCCTAGAGCTTGACAATTGGATTCAGATAAAATCTTGGCCAACCCCTGGCCTTTGATGAGCTTGGCAGGCTTTATTTCTAGCTCATATTCTTGTATTTTAGCTATCCACTCGCCCCCCTTTCCTTCGCTATCTCCCTACACCAGAATTTCCTTGACTGTAGTCGTTGGGATGAACATTGTGATTCCTTATTGTAGCACATAAATACAGAATGACTTCAACGTCTTGATTAGTGCATATTCATGTTTCTCCAATATATTGTATTTCAGCTCAACAACCCTTAGGACTTGGCTAAAAAAGGCAATTGGATTCTCATAACCTTCTTTATTTTTCTGTAACAGCTCAACAACAATGGTATGGGGAAATGTGAAAGAAAATATGTAAAAAGGCACTGAATAGTTGGGGTTGACTAGCACAGGGACCTTAGCCAAAGCTTCTTTGATCCCAGTGAAAGAATTACAGGGGACAAATCTCCACTTAACTTCATTCTCCTTCTTGGGCATGTTTGTGATACCTTTGACTATCTCAGCATAGTTGGGTATGAATTGCCTTAAGAAATTTATCCTCCCCGAAAAGGCTTGGACTTATTTCTTGTTTTTGGGCAAGGGAATAAGGCCGATGGCTTTAACTTGTTGAGGACCAATCTTTACTCCCACTTGCACTACTATGTGTCCAAGCAGCTTCCCCTCACTCAAGGGCGAACTGATATTTCTTAGGATTCAGAGAGAGGCCATACCTCCTACACTTCTCAAAGGTGAGCTTTAAATGGAGGAGATGCTCTTCATCATTATTAGAAAAGACTGTGATTTCGTCTAAGTAGACTACCACAAATTTATCTTGCTTACCTACGAAAGCTATGTCCATAGCTCTCTGAAATGTGGCCCCTGCATTTATCAACCCGAGTGGCATGCGAGCGTACATGAATATTCCCTACGAGGTGGTGGAAGCAGTCTTTTTTTGGTCCTTAGGGTGGATTGCCACTTGGTTATATCCGGAGAATCCATCCATCATGGACATTCTGACTGCACCCACTACCTTCTACAATATATTATCCATCTTGGGTAGAGGGTAGTTATCTTTTAGAGACACCCTATTTAAATTCCAGAAGTCCACACATAGCCTTATCTCTCCATTCTTTTTCTAGACCGGGACCAAATTAGCCACCCACTCAGAGTATCTTAAAGGTATTATGATCTTGGCCTGCAACAACTTCCTTACCTCCTTTTTAATGGAGGGGAGTAAGAGTGGATTTATTTGTCTGAGTTTCTGTTTGCATGGCTTTATCCCACTCTTCAGAGGAATATTATACTGAATGATATTAGTATCAAATGATTTCAAATCATCATAAGACCAATCAAATACATCTTTGTAATTTTTCAATAGATCTAAATACCTATGTTTGTATTTCCAGGGGATTCCTTTGGATAGCCTCATCATTTGGGGTTCCTCCTCTGATCCGTTGTTGCAGTCTTCAACTTGATCATGCTTCTCTGGGGCCATTTGTTTGGAATTTATGTCGTCTTTATTGAAAAGTCTTCCTAGTGGAACAAGTCCATGAGGGATGATGTTCCCTTTTAGTGCAATTTTTTTTGCCCAGCCACTGTTTCTTTCCATGAAGTGGCTTCTTTTTCTTCTTTTCCTTTTTCTTGATCAATGGTGGAGTGGGCAAACTCCCTAATGACTTCTATGAATATTTTCACCTGCTCATCATCTTCGAATACCTGCAAGTGTTTGAAATTATCAGGTATTGAAGGTCTGTGTCTGAATTCTATCTCATATCTGAGGAGTGGATTATGTGGGGGCCTGAAAGTGCTTGCAGCTACAACCAGAGAGTTAGCCATCTTGTTTTATTCCCTGGGTAGAAACTGAATTTTAAAGGCCAAGGAGAAATTGTCGATTAAGTCCCACACTTCATTTCAATATGTCCTCATCCTAGGGTGTTTGGCTTGGCATTGGTCTCAGATCTTACTTACGACTAGCTCAGAGTCTCCATAGACCGACAGGCATTCAATGTTCATATTTCTTGTCATTTGTAACCCCAAGAGCAATGCTTCATACTCTACCATATTGTTGGTCGCCTCAAATTCGAGCTTGAATGAGAGGGGTATCATGATGCCTTCCATAGATACCAACAATAGTACATCTCCATTCCCATCTTTTGAGTTTCCTCCATCGAAGTATAATTTCCATCCTTCATTTTCATTTGCTCGCAGGTGCTCTAACTGCCCTGTTAGGTGTATTGATGTTTCCTCAAGGAAGGTCTCATCCTCTTCTAGGAACAGACATGAGATGCCACTATCCTTCCCATGCACTAGGGATTTTTTTGAGCCTTTAGCCTCCTTTTCTCACATCCAAAAGTGGTAATGGTGGCATAAGTCAAATCTAGCTTAATAAACCCACCCACCTTGGAACCCCAGATCTGGATAAGAGAATTCCAAAGTGAGGAGGTATATCATCGACCATTATATCCATTACCACACTCTTCGCCAGGATTTGAGCCATGTTTACCACCAGATCCTTTATCATGCTTAGGACTTGACTCTCTTGGAGTCAAAGGAGTATAGGTCCTTGTATGGTCTGGTGATCTATAAGACTAGTTGTTCCATTACTGATAGTGGCATGAGGTTGCGTGAGGCCTCAAAATCCAGCATGCAATTATGCAACAAAAGGTCATGGATCACCAAAGTCACAAAGAAAGGCGCAGTAGAAGCATCCAACTCTTCCACATGCAACCCGAAGACAACCATGGGCCTCTCCTCTTGAAGGTTCAAACTATCATGGGATGGTGTAGAGATGGTTGGATGCATTAATTGAGAGACTTGAGCTTTGTAATGATGCTCCTTTAGAAGCTCAGTTAGAGGAACATGAATTTTCACCTTTTCCTGCTCCTTCTGGAGGTTGAATGTATGTTGGGCCTTTTCTGTATCTCCTGGAGCTATTATTTTTCCCTTCCCGCTGGTAGTTGTCAACAGAACAGGTGCCTCCTTTTCTATGTGCCCCTTAATACTATTGCTCTCCTTATTTGCAGAGAATCCTGCCTTGGGTGGGTCAAGATGGAGCTTACCTTTCCCTTTTTTTGGTGTTGGAGGAGTCATTAGGGGAGAAGCTTCCCCTTGTTGTTCTAGTTCTCTCATCCTCTTCTTTGAAGATATTATATTATACCTGCGTTGTGTATGTGTTTGCATGAACTCTGCAAACTGTTTGCAATAATAATCCATATCTTCCTCCTCTATTTTTGCTTCTCTATGATGACTGGCCTCCTAGTGAGCCATATTCTCGTGTTCTTCTTCAACAAAACCAACATATATATTTCCCTGCATCTCCTTTGTATCTGATGATTGTTCATCGGGACCATCTTCCAAGTATAAGGGATGAGGGATCTGATCAAGTTGCTCCTTTCTTTCCCTTGGAAGTAGTTGTAGTGGAGGCCTTCTATATTGCGGGTTATAGCCTCGGTTGTTGACTTGAGCATTCTACCTGGAGAGGTTCTTGTTCTCGATTTCGAGCTTTCCAACTTTTTGTGATAAAATCTTGATGAATTTGTCTTGATCATCCCACTTCGGATAAGATGATTCTCCATCTTGACCAGAGGAGGATGCCTCTTCTTTCCTCTTTTGGGTTCAGTAGGTTCTTGCTTTGCCCTCGACTTCCCTGTCGAGGCCAGATTTTCTTCCACTTTGAGAGCATCGATCTGAAGTTGGTATAGAGTGGTAGACTTCCTTTCTCTCAGGGTAAAGCCATTGTCGTATTCAAAATCTCCCAGGAAAACCACACGAGCTACAGCTAGGGGAGGCTTTATGTTGGTTCGCAGGTTATTGAACTGCAAATTGAATCTTTTAATAAATTCTAAAGTATCCTCCTTCAATTTTTTTCTTATGGAATTAAACTCAGTGAGGAGGTACTCATGATTCCTCTTTTCTTCCCACTTCTGGGTGAAAGAGTTTTCAAGTTGCTCCCATGTAGTGATGGAGGAATTGGGTAGGGATTTGAACCATTTTCTAGCTTCTACATCAAGGGATTGTACAAAAAGTCTCATGACCACATCCAGTTGTTCCACGTTTATGTTCTCGAAAAAAGCACTCAAGGTTTCAATGTGACTCTATGTTGTGTTATCATCTTCCCCATTGAACCTAGGCAGATGCTTTAAGTAGTCCCAGGGCATTGCACTCAAGGTCTGAGGTAGATCAAGAGGTGCATACTTATTTAGCAAAAAGACTGGAAGATCCATCTGGACTAGTGGAGGGATATTAAAATTCATTTGAGGAACTGGGGTCAAGACCACAGTGTTTGGAGGGGAAAGAGGGTATGTCAAGGCCTTAGGAGAAAGTCTTGAATAATGACCAGCAGTTGACTGAGAACTAGATGAGGGAACTTCAAAGGCTAGTGAGATGGTAGCAAAGTCAGGGGGAGTTTTCTCTTTCCAAACTTTCTTGGATTTTTGGTACTTCTTCACGGGTTCAGATCTAAGAAATAAGCATAATAGTGGAGGCCAAGTGTTTCAAGGTTTTACAACTTAATAAGCTTTTACAGAGTAGATGAGAGAGGACAAAGAGAAGGAGCAACTCATCACATAGAGCATAAGGCTTCAAACGTTCTACACTTAACACATAGAGCTTGAGGCATTAAGGATTTCTATACTTATTTGAGTTACAAGCAGAAATAATGAATGAAGGAGGAGCTGAAAGCTATGATTCATGCGTTGCAGATTAAAGATATAATTTCAATAGTACACACAAGCATATTCATAAAATTTTTTGAGACAAATGAATCTGTGAAACGGTTATAGGCATTTGCATTAACATGTAGATACTAATGAATCTGTGAAGGAGCTTGAAATATTTCGAGAAACTATAATTGCATGAATTCAGGGAAGAAGCATGAACATAAGAAATGAGTTTGACAAAGAGAACGCATATTGTAATACTTGTTTCCTTGATATTCTAAAAAAGATCTGTATTACAAAGAGATCCTGTATGAAAATAGCATGCAGTGTTTTCTATAGAATTTATGAACCTTTTCTAAGTCTTACCTTTCCCTATTTATCTGGCGAGGGGACCAAGAACATACATTACAACAAAAATATCTATGGTCTAGATTCAGCTGTTAGGTCGACTAGCTGTATCAGTCATGAATGGCTCTGTGGCCCAAAAATATCATAGAATTAAATGCCTCCTTGGAAGGAAGGCATGTTACAGGACAAAAACAAGTAAATAACCAAACAAAAAAGTAAATGAAAGTCTCTGTGTCCATCATGTGATCGCCTCTACCTCAGGCTATAATTTGTTCATGGTATGGCCTCCTATTCTGCTCAACTGACCCCGTCGCTTCTTCCTTTACTGCTACGATTCCTTGTTCTGTGAAGTAGGGGTTGGGTCAACTGTAAGTGCCCATCTTGGTGGTATTTTCCTTTATAGAGGGATGGGGCTCCAAGCTGAGCCATTAATCTTCCTTAGTCCCATATACTGCTCCAGGGCTGTGCCATGCTCCATTTAAGTCTTATAGTTGTCATCCCATCTGCCCATGAAACCTCTGTACTGCACTATCAGTGCCTTGATGTAGTGGGTGATATGCATTCTAGTGTAGCAGTGCAGTCTCGCATGTGTGGGCTTTTTTCCTCTAAAACAAGCGAAACAAACCTTTTTTATTTCCCCCTTAGCCCCCTTTGTTATAGCCCCTCATTTTGCTTTCCTCATATGACCAAGGGCTGGAACCAGGGGCCTAGCCCTCAGACGCTAAGGCCTTTAGACCCGTTTCTAGGAGCCTTTTCCTTTGTATCGCATGGTGAGCACCATTATTGCAGCAATAAAGCTCCAATTCCTGGGCTTCCTACTTTACTTTTATCAACCCGGTAGTTCGTAACAAACTTGGAAGCGACAGTGGTGTATGCACAAGTACTAGTTCTTACTGCAGGCCTTCACTTGGACAGTTGGCGCAAGATCACTAGGAGCTCAAGCCAACTTCTACGGATTCCAGAAGAAGCTCTATATGTGATGAAAGAAAGGAAAGCTTACTCTACAGAGGCTATTCTACTTGCAAAAAGGAAAAGAAGACTGAAATGTAAAGTAAACCTAGCAAACCCTAATTCACTAACTAATCCAACTTTTACAAAAAGAAACATGAAAACCATGAAATGAATCCCATTACCTACTCAAGGAAGTAAACAACATCTACTCAAGCTATTTCTAGAAGGAAATGAGAAAAAACATCATTTTGGATTTTTATGTGAAATTGTCATGCATGTAATTTTTTTGTTTGTGAATGTGGCAGCGATTAGGTGGCGATGGAGAGCTACTTTGGGATTTGTAGAGGTGTAGGATGGTGTGGATGGGTCCTAGGAGGTCTCAAGTGGCCCTCTGGAGGATTTTCCCACAATCAGACTTCAAAAGGAAGCCTATAGGAAAATTTACAAGACGCTGCAAGGGATCTACGGAGGTCTACAGGAGGATGCCGAGAGCAGTTTTGAAGGTGTGAGAGTGGGTGGAAAGGGTAGCTGAAGGATAGGATGATGTGTTAAGGTGTCTGGGGTTCACCAAGGATTGCTAGGAGAGGAAAATATGGTCGAGAGAGAGGAGGATATCCTATGGAAAAATGCAGAAAGCTAGGGCAGATTTGAGGTGAACTTTGGGCGACCGATAGGGCATAGATCAGGGAGAGAATGCAATGGTTGATAGGCTGAACTGCTGTGAGATGAGATTTGTTGCAAAAGAACTGAAAGTCAAACAATGAGATCTAGCAATCAAGGAGACTAAGTACATCAAAAAACCAGAATTTTGCATCAAGCTAATCTAAATTATGAGCTATGGAAAGAAGTGCTGAAAAATGATATAATGAGATAAAGCAGGGAAGGAAACTTATTGCAAAGACAAAAATGAGCATGGTGAAAGAGATCTAAAGCAAAGCATTAACCTTCTAACAATCTGCAACACTAGAAATCCTATGGAGAAGGAAAATTTGTGTTTTTGTGGCAGCAAGAGGGTATTGGCCTCAATTCATAGTCCCAAGGGGAGGAAAGGAGGCCAAGGCTCTGTTGATGGCCTTTTGTATCTTCTTTCTATCACTATTCAACTTGCTACAGAAAACTCAAATGGAAACAACCTTCTAAATCACCAAAAGCAACCTATTCTTAACCAAGAAAGAAATTTATCTAACAACAACTAATTCATAAACTGAAAAAAAAAAAGCATATCAATACAAACAAGAGGAGTTTGGCTGCTTGGATTTGGCCCTAACCCAAGAGCTTCAGCCCTCTGAGGTAACTCAGTGCTAGCTCAAAAAGGATCTCATCTTTATTATCAAAATAATAATAGGATTACATGAAACTGTCAACAAAAGTAAGCTTGAAGTTGAGCAAAGTAGAACTGCAACAAAAATTCGAAAATTTGACCAACTCCATAATGAGGTCCTATGCCTCTCTACTTATAAAACTGAAGCTCCCAACAGCTTCTTTAAAATCAAGGAGGCTTGGCTCCCAAAACTTGAGATAAACAGAAGTTATCCTCCACTTGCTCGACTGCCTCCTAGTGCATTGATGTGGCTGTTTGTGCTACGAGCTGCATGATGGAGAATTCGAAGTGGGGAATCATAAATGAGGGGGATACCCTCCTATAAATCCTCTCCTTTGTCCACTTCGAATTATTACTGCCAATTTTCCATTAAATCTTTGACTTTTTCTTCAAAATTCAACAAAAATCTACATTAAACACATATTAGACTCCATGGCATCATAACCAACCCAACTCACTCCATAAGCATAGATATAATAAAAAAACATGCAATAAGCTAAGAGAATGGTTGATTAAACTATGTTAAGAGGAAAAATGAGCCCATATAATTACCCATTTATGGGGCTCATCATCACCCCCCTACTGAAGGTGTTGCTCATCCTCTGAGCAACTTAGTGCATCTCCTCATCTTTGATGGCCCTGATGGCCTCCCTAACATCCCATGCTTCTGATGTGAGCTCCTCTTCTTTGTCATGGAATCCTGCCTTTCTGTCCAACTCTTCCCACTGTTGTTTCTCTTCTTCCTTTTTTCTGCCTTCTAGCATGCCTAGCAGCAGCGGGGGACTCAATTTGAGGCCAATCCAATTGACCTTCAAACTCTGCATAGAGCGCTTGTACAGTGGCACTCTCCTTAATGCTTCTTGCATCCTTGTTTGGGAGTGATACTCCATGATCTACAAACTGTGTGGTAATGTGTTCCACCTCCTCAAACAAGCATGGATACAGTCATCCCCAAGTAATCTTTCCATATCCTCAAAATGTGCAATGGCTTGAGCCTAATCATTGATATACTTAGGGGCAATTTGGGGATTATTTACAAGTAGGTGATGTGTGCCGATGAGTGCCATGGGATCTGATGGCTCAACTCTGATCATTAAGGGCTCATTCTGCTCTTTTATCATCAACTTTTTTATTTTTGCTTCCCTTAACTCCTCATGATTCATCTATGAGGCCATGGCCATTAGTTGCAGGTCCCCTAGCCTAGCATTGGGGTCCCACACATTCATGTCTGTGAGGACCATGTTATGCAAATAGAATTCTGCCATTTTTGCCTTGTCTTCTGAAGAGCTTTGGTCACATAGGTCCATAAATTGTCGGTAATCTTGAAAAGACATTGTGCCTCTCTGTGCCAAAGTCTTTATCTGAAACTGCAACCATTGGTCCTTGAGGTATAATCCATATGATTTTGCTGGTGTTCTGCATTGCAGTGCCTCCATGGACCAGCTAGCCATGCATGCCAATTGTGTCTCTTTTTCTTGCAGTTGTCTTCTTAGCAACTCATTTTCTGTTTCAAAGTGAGTTCTTGTGATTGCTTCTTTATGTCTGACAACACTTAATTCCCTGCCCATTTCTCTTATTTGATTCTCCATATGGCCAATATCCTATACTCCCTTGGATTTGGCTACTTGCATCCACCTATGGCTCTTTATTCTTTCTTTCTCCAACTCAAAGAAAAGTGGGATTGCAAATTTCTGTGGAATGATTCTTCCCCCCTCAAGAATATTGTATTCAGAGCCCAAACTAGGTCGGGGGTCAGGTTCTTATTCCTCTGTTGCTTCCTCCTTCCCCTGTGGTTTTCCTTCTATCCTTGTTTCAAGTTTTCCAGCCTCCTGTAGTCTTGATAGGGTCTCCTGTAGAACAGTCTGTGCTTCCTGTAGAACTGTTTTTTAATCCTATAGTTCTACTTTTTCCTTCCATGTGGGAGATCTAGGAGTCCCCCTTTCATAAGTGATAGGTGCCTTGGAAGGGGATTCCTTCCCTTGTAGAGGGTGAATGTTCAATAACAATGGGCACTTTAGAAGAAGGTTGGGGTTTCCCTTGTTTGATCCTTGTGCTCTTCCTAGCCATGAAATACATTGAGGTCTGCCTCTTCCTCTTTTGTTTTGTATTAATTGGGGTGTTGAGGGCAGTGAGAGAAGTTGTTGCTTCTCTTTCTAGGGTCTCAAGAGACACCTCTATCTTTTCTGCCCCTTTTTCTCCTCCTTCTGTCTTTTTCTCTGTCTCTGTTGGTTTTGTTTCCTCCTGTTCTGTTTTGGTTCCTTCCTCCTCTGTTTTGGTTTCTTCCTTCTTTGCTTTGGTTTCTTCCTTCTTCCATTCTTGTTCCTCAGTTTCCTCCCCTTCTCCCCCTTTTTGTTCTTCCTCCTCACTATCAGAAGGACCAAGATCATATGTGAGGGCCTTTATGTCATGTTCTGCAGTCATGTTGCGGAAAATTTCCCATGCTATGGGGATTGTGAAGGTATGGAAGGCTTCTTCCACTAACAATTTGATTAAACCATGGTGATCCAGTTGATCTGGACCTCCTCCCTTCAACTTAATGCTGGAGTCTATGAGGGACTGCAGGAGAAAATAGGGGATGCTAAGTTTCTGGGGCGTTGGAGTGTCCATGCCATATCTCAGCTCATGGAGAAGTCTAAAATGGTAGCCATAAACTATGTTATACCTCCCTTCACACGAAATATATTTGATGATTTGGTAACTGACCTCATCCCAAGGGTAAGGTATGCTTGTCTTTCTAATG
Source organism: Pinus taeda (assembly GCA_000404065.3). Classification (NCBI taxonomy): domain Eukaryota; kingdom Viridiplantae; phylum Streptophyta; class Pinopsida; order Pinales; family Pinaceae; genus Pinus; species Pinus taeda. The sequence continues at coordinate 11,121 of APFE030263923.1, forward strand.
CCATTTTTGTCTTTTACAGGATGTTCATTGTTTTGGAAGAAGTTTTTCTTAGCAGACTGTCCAATTGGCTTTTCATCTTTGCTCCAAGGTAATCCAAGAGGAAGGGTGATAACCCTACTGATAAATTATGGGGTGATTTCCATGGAGAGACCTATAAAAGTAACAGTGACATGGGTCCTTGAGTGAGGGACTAAAGAAAGGGCAAACTCCTGAGCCACTTCTTCATCTAACCCTCAGAATTTCTCAAAAAATGGCATCCAATTTGCTTTGGTGAATATGGCTACTACTTGGGGGTGTTCATGGAGCCTGGTTGAATTTCTGGGCTCCTTCCTCATGAATCCCCCTATCATTTTGCTTATACCCCTTTTGAACACCAAATCATGGAGACAAGAATTTTGTAGAAAACAGGAAAACAGAGAAAAACTGTGTTTTTTTAAGAAACAGGCATAATTTTTTTTATGTAATTCCTCTTCTTCTGTGGACTCAATTCCTCCTTAAAATTATATCATTCCTTACACATATTGATAATCAAGGTGGGTATGCACAGAACCTACCTCCTCAAGCCAGAAATCAAGCAAAAACCCCGTGTTTTCTCCTTAAAAACAACTTACTGCCCCTCTTGTAGAACTGCCTGTAGGTGCTCTTGTAGAACCTGTGGGTGCTCTTGTAGAACGCCGATAGCAGGAGGATGGATGAAAGTGATGGAGAATGATGGTTTCAAGGCTGTGGTGGTGACAAAGAGATTGTTGCAGCTAAGTGGACGAGGATGAAATGAAAGAAAAGGCGGTGAAGGAGTTTCGAGGAGGAGTACTTATTTCTTCTTTTAGATATTTCCCGTGATGGGGTGAGCTGGAAAAAATGTACGTTGCCATATTTGGACCATTGGTCCCCACTTGCCTTGTCATCATGGTTTCTTCCCCCAATCACCTCCCATCATTGCATCAGAGTTTGCATACCCTCCACTACCTATCCTTGGGATTTTTCTCTGAGTTGCCAGGCGCACATGTGGTGGCATCTCTGAGTGCAGTCAACTGAATGAGGGTGGCCAGTTAACTGGCCACCTTTCCTCGTTCAACCCTAACCATCTCATTCAATTATTCATATTTTTCAATTACACAAATGCAACAGAGGAGATGGTTAGTCACTTACCTGTGAGTCGAATGTATGTGCTGTGAGGTATGTTGGTTCCTTTTGCTGCTGCATGCTTGTATTTCCTTTGCTGCATGCCTGTATTTCCTTAGCTGCATGCTCTCTACTTTCTGATGTGTGGCTGTTCATTTTGTGCAGGTATCCTCTGGCTAGATCTAGCTTCAGATGTCTCCTTCAATCCCATGGTTGCACTTCTTTTGCTGTTGTGGCTTGATTTTAATGGGATCAGCTGCTACAGGAATTCCTACAGGAGCTCTTGTAGCTGCTTCTCCCTTTAAAATTTTTAGCTGATTTTTGTGTTGGGAACTATGAGGGTGATGCTAGAGATGCTGATGGATATGGAGAGGTACCTGGTAAGCTACAGGTGAGATTTGAAGTGCTGCTCCCTTTATTTTGTTTTTTTTTTCTAAAAATTGGTTTCTGTGTTTTTTCGACAGGAAGGGAAAAAATGATGATGATGAGGTGGTGGAGGTGTGGGATGGATGGAAAGGAGGGTGGCTAGCTGTAGGAGGGTCTACATGCTCTTCATGAAACTTCCTAGCCCCTTAAACTGCTTTCTGCAACCATTTCTGGCTCTCTGTGATTTCTACAGGAGCCTCCTGTAGAAGACACAGGGCCTCCTATAGAACACACAGTTTCCAAAAAAAAACACAATGGGGTGGAAGAAAGGTCAGAAATGATGGAGAAGAGTGTGGAGGAGATGAAATAGGCTTTGTGGCATCTTCCCTTGCTCCCTGTGGTCCTCCTGTAACTTACAATGCACATTAAAATTCAATTTCCTTTTTCTTCTTTTCTCTAATTTTTTTTTTGAAAGACAACTAGGGTGCCTCAAGGAGGTTTTAACCCTAATTGCCTGCCCTGGGCGCCTCCAAGGGAGGTTTTCACCCAGGCATCTTATTCTCTCTCTTTTTTTGCTTTTTCCATCACTGGGCCACCTCAGAAGAGGTTTTCAACCCAATGATGGGACTCAAGTGCCTCATGGAGGTTTTCACTTGGGTCCTTATTATTTTTTCTTTTTTTTTTCTACTTCTTCAATGAGTGGGTGAAGTGGAGGCTAAGACCTGCTCCACTACCATCATTGTATTATTCAGATCTTCAATGAAC
>APFE030263928.1:0-67810 GCA_000404065.3 Pinus taeda
TATAGGGAGCTCAACAAGCTCACTATTTAAGATAAGTTCCCCATTCCTGTCATTGATGAATTACTGGATGAATTGCATGGATCAATTTACTTCACCAAGTTGGATCTTCGTTCGGGATATCATCAAATCAGAATGAAGATTGAAGACATTCCAAAAACGACATTTAGAACTCATGAGGGTCATTATGAATTTTTGGTCATGTCTTTTGGCCTTACCAATGCACCTTCAACATTTCAAGGTTTGATGAATTCAATTTTCAAACCATTCCTTAGAAAATTTGTGTTAGTATTTTTTGATGATATACTAATTTACAGCAAGTCTTGGAAGGATCATGTTGAACATGTTGACAGGGTGCTACAACTATTGGAGGAGAAACAATTATATGCAAAAAGATCCAAATGTTTCTTTGGAGTCAAGGAGGTGGAATATTTGGGTCATATTGTATCTCATGAAGGAGTTAAGGTAGACCCTAGCAAAATTAAAGCCATTAAGGAATGGAAAATTCCCACATCCATAAAGCATCTGCGAGGATTTCTTGGGGTGACAGGGTATTATCGCAAGTTTGTTAAGAATTATGGGAGAATAGCAGCACCTCTAACAACATTATTGAAGAAAGATGCATTTTCATGGACTCGGGAAGCAGCAAAGGCCTTTGAACATCTTAAAGAGGCAATGTGCCAAGCACCGGTCTTAGCTACACCAGACTTCACAAAAACCTTTATTGTGGAATGTGATGCTTTCGGAAATGGAATTGGTGCTGTTTTAATGCAAGATGAAAGATCCATTGCTTTCGAAAGTCGTCCAATCAAGGGAAAGTATTTACACAAAGCTATTTATGAGAAGGAAATGTTGGCAATACTACATGCACTTTAGAAATGGTGACCCTACCTAATGGGAAGACACTTCAAGGTGAAAACAGATCATGATAGTCTTGAATACTTTTTAGAATAAAGATTATCCTCTGAAGAAAAACAAAAATGGGTCACAAAGATGTTGGGTTATGACTTTGAAATCATATACAAAAAAGGGAAGCAAAATGTTGTGGCAGATGCACTCTCAAGAAAGGATGAGGATGTGGAAGCATTGTTGTGCGCCATTTCTATTATCCAGTTAGATTGGATAAACGAAGCAAGGGAGGAATGGAAGAATGACGAAGAAGTGTGGGAACTTATTCGAAAGTTACAACAAGATTCTAGTACATCTGATACATTTAACTGAAAAAATGATTCGTTATGGTACAAAGATCGCTTATACCTCTGTAAGAATTCCCAACTCAAACAAAAGATTGTTCTGGAATTGCACGCTTCTTCCTTAGGAGGGCACTCAGGATTTTAAAAAACTTACCACAAGGTTAAGAAGGAATTTTTTTGGGATGGCCTTAAATTGGATATTCAAAAGTTTGTGGCGGAATGTTTGGTATGCTAACAAATAAAGCTGAAACAATTAAGACACCAGGTCTATTACAACCTTTATCCGTTCCAAGCCAACGTTGGGAGGAGGTTTCAATGGATTTTATCACGGGTTTACCCAAATCTGAGGGAAAGAGTGTCATCATGGTGGAAGTTGACAGACTTACCAAGTATGCACACTTTTGTGCATTATCACATCCATTTATAGCCAGTACAATTTCTACTGCATTTATGGAAACAATTCAAAAGCTACATGGAAACCCAAAGATTATTGTAAGTGACAGAGATCCCATTTTCACTGGAAATTTTTGGACAAAATTATTTTCTTGTCTTGGTGCTTAGTTAGCTCATAGCTCATCTTATCATCCTCAATCTTATGGGCAAACTGAGATAGTAAACAAATGTTTGGAAGGATATCTTCGTTGCTTTGTATCTGATAAACAAACACAATGGGTCAAATGGTTGCCTCTCGCTGAATGGTGGTATAACACTTCCTTCCATACAACAACAAAAATGACCCATTTTATGGCACTTTATGGGTATCAGCCACCATCCATCACATCATATTTAAGAGAAAATTCTAAGGTTCAAGCAGTGGAACATCACATCGAACATCAACAACAAGTCCTCCACTCTTAAAGCATAACCTCGTGTTGGCACAAAATAGAATGAAACAACAGGCAGATCAACATCGCAGTGAAAGAAGTTTTGATGTAGGGTGATTGGGTATTTTCTACGGCTCAACCATATAAGCAAATGTCCCTCAAGCAAGCTAAGAAGGATAATAAATTATCACCAAAGTATTATGGTCCATACAAGGTGTTGCAAAAGATTGGTACTATGGCATACAAATTGGAGCTTCCTGCAGCTTCTCGATTGCACCCAGTTTTCCATGTTTCATGTTTAAAGAAGGTTATAGGCGACAAGCTCCCAGTTCAAACAATATTGCCAGAACTTGACGAGGAAGGAAAAATTATATTGGAGCCGGAAGCAGTCACAGAAACAAGATCTCGACAGCTACGAAATCGATCAATTTCAGAGTATCTTATCAAGTGCAAGAACTTATCTGCTGAAGATTCCACATGGGAGGATGAGAATTTTATACAGAAGTATCCAGAACTACTCAAGCGTTGAGGACAACACTTTTTTTGAAGGAGAGGGGCATGTTGGGTCCCTATAATACTAGTGATTACCCCATTACTATTGTAGTTATACCCTTATTAATATTGTTGTGCCCCTATTGCCCCCATATTGTTATTACTGTGCCCCATAGAATCCCTCTATTGTTATTTTTGTGGCTTTATATTATTATTGTTAGGTCGTCTGGGTTATATTGTGACTCCTTAGACACCTATATATAGAAGGGAGGTTTTGTCATTTGAAGCATCCAAGAATTGTTCATTTATGTAATGTAAAGGAGGTTGCCCCCTCAAAGAGGCTGAATTCTAAGGCGTTGATCTATCTTTTCTATCTTTTCTTGAGTTGGTTTCATAACATCTTCGCTTGAGTGAGAGGCCTTATAAGCCTACTTTTCTAGCCTAACCAATGAGAGATGTGTGACTGTGGTGGATGGCTGCTAAGACAGTAGAGATACCCTCTTTATCTTCGCACATGTGACTGTGGCTTGCCCTAGAAACAACCCTCTTGAGCTTGGTTGTGTACCCTTCTTCTTCACTGCACTTGGAGACCCTTTCTTCGCCCTTTTCTACCCTTTCCTTGTGCCTTCTCTTCGCAGATTTCAGAGGTGCTTACTTGATGTTGTAATGGAGTGGACAACCTCTATATATAGAGGACTGTCCCTCCTTTTAGGCTGACTTGACATTTATTAATTCAGATTGCTTATTTGGTGGTGTTACATGCTTAGATGAGACTTGACTTTGCTTGGAGGGTTATTCTTTGACTCTTATACAAACATATACATGGTGTAACATGCCCTTAAGGTCTTCAACATTTTCTTTTGACCATTTGACTCACCTATAGGACTTTAATATGTGCTAGACCTATTTCAATGAACAAGAAACTCATTGACATATATTATAAAAATAACATTTCTTTTCTTGAATAAATACACATATCAAAAGTAAATTTTATGAATACCGAACCTAGTTACATTTCCTTCAACACTCCCTCTTAACTAAGGAGGTATTCATACAACATTACAAGGTGTTTGGCTATGTTTCAATCTTAAAGAATTCACATAAGAGAAAACAGATTTGTAATCCATCTGTTATAGCATCATAATAACCAGCATTGTTTCCACAACAAGGTCTTGACTGACAACTCTATCTCTCAATAGATCAGAGCATAATGTTGGCAAGACCAATGACTTATAGAGACCTTAGTCATTGTCTCTCTAGGTACATACCCACCCGGGTTTTCACTAAGTATGGCCTTCTAGGACTATTCTTATCTTGGGTTCCCAACCCTCAAAGAATATCGGTCCTCTTGCCTACTCTTGTATTGGATGCCTTACACATCCTTAAAGAGTATCAGATGCCAGATGATTACCCAATCATCCCATTCTTTCTTCCCAAGTGAAGACAAGGATGTTGTGTCTATCACTTCCTCTCAAGGAAGACATGCCCAAGTATCCTCTAACAAGGTACTTGTCCAAGTTCCTTTGTAATTGGGAACTTGTTATAACTCCATCTTAGCTAGGGACTTGTCCATTCATCAACACCTTCTTCTTTGTGGGTCCTTCAGTTGCTTGATCTTCTTCTTTCCTTCAATGTCATGAAGTCTTGGTTCAAACTTTCTTTTGGTAGGGCACCATCCATTGATCACTTTCCTTCCTGGTTTGTCATGTCATTGCTTCCTTTGTGGAAAGTGGTATTCTTGTCATATATCAGGATCTCTTGTCATCTGGCTGCTCCTTTGTCATTTTGTCCATGCTTTGGAATACTCTTCTCATGCATGCTTCGTTGAACTTGCTTGTTCCCATGCTTCGGTTGAGTAGCCCTTTATGAATTCATCCTGTTATTGATTCAATATTAAGTTTTACTGGATGGATTTCTTCATCATGACATCTTTGTAGAGTAGAATTAGTTATCTGCACCTTTTGTATCTCCAAGGCCTTCATAGGTGTCAAGGGTCTTTCCTTCCTTTTTCAAAGTCGTCCTGCCTTCTTTCGGGAGATGTCTTCAAAGTATCTTTGTTAGAGAGAGAGATTCTTTGTGATCATGGTGTTCTTCACATGATTGGTCTCTTTCTTCATTTGCGTTTTCATGCATAGATTGGTCAACCACCTTATGCTCCTTGTGGGAGCACTTCTTCATTTCTTGCTTTTAGGACTAGTCAATATTTCTTCTTTACTTGCTTCTTAGTTAGCAATATTATACTCATGTGAGTATTTTCTTTTGTTGGCCTTCATTGCATTGTAGTAAATGCCTTAGAGCATGTAATTGGTGAAAGAGATTCTTTCCTACTTGATCATGTTATAGGACTATTCCCATGAGTCAATAATATACAAATGATAAACTAAACTTTGATGCATACATACCTCATCTTGATTCTCCTTTGATCATCTTAGCTTCATTTGGTTGTCCTTGGTGTGGCCATTCTTGCTTCATCTTAGCTTGCCTACATATCATTCTTTTCTTGAATCCCATGAATGGGATTCCCAATGAGACATTTGCTTTTGTTTATGAATCTTCTTTTGAAGATTCCATCATAAGATCTTGAAGACCCTTACCCTGAAATGTTTCTTTCCTTTTTGATGATGGAGGTCTTCGAAGATTCTTAATCATGATCAATTTTCTTTCATTGTGGATGAAGTCCTATTCTAGGTATGCTCCTTCTACATGAATATCTTGAGCTACATCTATCATGCTCCTATATTCTAGAAGATATTTCTAACCATGCATTTTGTTCTCATTATAAATTCTCCTTCTACATGAGTATATAGAACTCTATTTACTTCATGTTGCTAGATTCTAGAAGATGTTTCTAGCTATGCAATTTTATTCTATTCCTTCATGCTCCTATCCTACTCAAAACTTTGAAAGAAGACTTTAAGTGAAGAAGTATAATTAGTCATAGTAGAAATCCGAAGGATCTTCCTTCTTTTGCTTCTTGTCTTCTTATTTCATTTCTTGAGTCACTTGGGCTTCTTCCCTTTTTCTTTTGTTGTTGTTGTCCTTCTTTAGTTTAGGAAAATTCCTCTTGTAGTGTCCATATTCTTGACATCCATATCATTGGATTTTGGACATATCTTTATTGTTTGTTTTCGTGGACCAAATTTGCCAAATTTTCCCTTTCTCTTGGTTATGGTACAACTGCTTGCTCCTTTGATCCCACATGTTCCTTGGCTTTGAGTCTTGTTTCCTTTGTCTTGAATAGAGACCACATTTTACTTAGTGTGGTAACTTCCTTATTGGCATATATGCTTGATGTGAAGTTGCCCCAATCCTCAAGTAAAGCATTGAGTATTACAATTGTCATTTCTTTGTCGGACATGACTTCCCCTAGCTCTTGAAGTTGATCCCTTATCTTAAGGATCTTCATGAAGTAGGGAGATATTCCTTCCTTTGAAATATTCATCTTGTACAATTCATTTCTTATAGATATCACTGCTCTAGCTATGGTTTCCGAGAATAGCTCTAGTAGTTTATCATAGATTTCTCTTGATGTTTCAAATTTGGAGACATAAGGAATAAGAGAATCCTTGATAGATTCTATTATAATCCTTTGAGCTCTTGTCTCATCCTTATTATACTTGGCTAAGGCTTGAGTTTGTTCTTTAGCAGGAATAGTAACATTCCCTTTGATTTGTTCTAGGAGTTCATTCTCCTTGAGAAGTAAATTAGTCATCTTCTTCCATGCAAAAAAGTTATTGGTACCTACCAATTTGTTGTTTCCTTGCAAAAAGACATTGATGTATATTCTAAGGGGACATATACTCGCTAGATTTTTAGATGTAGTAGATTTGCTTTCTCCTTAAAGACTTGATGGCTTGCCTTCCTAGGATCTTGATGTTCTTCAAGTTGACTTCTCCAAGTGGACTTGACTTGATGATGAGATTTGCTTGATGACTTGTAGATGATGTAGGTCCCTCTTTGATATGTTTGTCTTTGTAGTTACCTTTTTGTAAGGCTCTTCTTTTTGCTTTGTAGTGTTCCTTGATGAATGATAGATGGTAGACCTTCTTGTTCTTGAAGTGATTGAGACTTATTGGCTTGATGCTTCAACTTTGTAGATGTCCTTCCTTGATGAGTCACCTTATGAGTGTTCTTGAGATGCCCTTTCCTTGATGTGTCACCTTAGCTCTGATACCATGTTGAAGAATCTAGGGCAATTAGGTGTAGTGTGATTCTTCTTGACTAGATAACAATTTGTGAAGTCTTTTTACTTTTCTTGTTAGCTTAATCTTCTTCTTCTTATTAATGCATGTGAGTGTACTTCATCAAACTTCTACCAAAACCATAAGAACAAGAACACAAGATGTTGGCTCTCTACCAGGGCCAAAACCTCTCTTCTCTTGAGAGGAAAACCCTTTAGTAAGTTTCTCTTATTGAAGTTTCTTATTGATCAATGCAAAACCCTAGACCCCTAACTAGAATGTCATCCAAGCACAAGTCAAGTCCTTCCTCCTTTCTCCACTTTGTATCTTGACACTTAGTCTTCCTTCTCCTGGCAACTGATATTAGTCTTTGTTAGGTATCTTCTATAAGAGATATTCCTATTTATTCTTTGGTAGATTCCTTTACATATGAAGAGCACTTTATCCTTCCTCTAACTGAGCCCCTTCTTGAGATGTATATGTAGGTTTGATATGACAATAATGTATCACTATTTCTTCTCATGTGTGAGGGGATTCCTTCAAGATTCTTGTGTGGAGGTCCTCCTTTCTTCTTTGCTTGAGTGTGCTTCCTTTTTGCTTGAGTGAGAGGCCTTATACGCCTACTTTTCTAGCCCAACAAATGAGAGATGTGTGACTGTGGTGGAGGGCTTCTAGGACAACAAAGATACCTTCTTTATCTTTGCACTTGTGATTGCGGCTTGCCCTAGAAACAATCCTCTTGAGCTTGGTTGTGTACCCTTCTTATTCGCTACACTTGGAGACCCTTTCTTCACCCTTTTCTGCCCTTTCCTTGTGCCTTCTCTTCGCAGATTTCAGAGGTGCTTACTTGACGTTGTAATGGAGTGGACAACCTCTATATATAGAGGATTACCCGTCCTTTTAGGATGACTTGACATTTATTAATTTAGATTGCTTATTTGGTGGTGTTACATGCTTGGAGGAGACTTGACATTTCTTGGAGGGTTATTTTTTGACTTTTATACAAACATATACATGGTGTAACATGCCCTTAAGGTCTTCAACATTTTCTTTTGACCATTTGACTCACCTATATCACTTTAATATGTGCTAGACCTATTTCAATGAGCAAGAAACTCATTGACATATATTATAAAAATAATATTTCTTTTCTTGAATAAATACAAATATCAAAATTACATTTTATGAAGACCGAACCTGGTTACATTTCCTTCAATAGTTTGAACATCTACATAACATCATAAACCTCTGGCCTAACCGTAGACTTTAAATTCGATATATTAAATACAATAGGATTTAAATTTGATATATTTGAACCTTGTAACAAATTATATCTTAATCCTATTGCAAGTCTATGATTAGTGCTCCAAAGCCATACAAAGGGCCATTATATAACAAATTTAACTAGATTATAGCAAAAACTTATTTTTCTAGGCAGTGCACTTTATAACTAGGTGCAAGAACATAGCTAAGGCTACCCTCAACAACTAAACAACTTGCAAGATTACCATGTATTTCCAATCGAAACCTGGGATGTTTGTGAGTGTCCCAACTTTGTCAGACTTTAAATGGAGACTTTACAGTTTTCAAGATTTAAGGATTAAATTTAATTCAAACAATAGTAAAGCAATGTACTTTATAACTAGGTCCAAGAACAAAGCTAAGGCTACCCTCAGCAGCCAAAAAAATTGCAAAATTACTATGTTTTCCCAATCCAAACCTAGGATGTTTGTGAGTGCCTCCAACCTTGTTAGACTTTACAATTTTCAAGATTTAAGGATTTTATTTAATTCAAACAACAATAAGGCAGTGCACTTTATAACTGGGTCCAAGAACACAGCTAAGGCTACCGTCAACAATCAAATAACTTGCACTTCATAACTAGGTCCAAGAACATAGCCAAGGCTACCCTCAGAAACCAAACAACTTGCAAAATTACCATGTCTTCCCAATCCAAACATGGGATGTTTGTGAGTGTCTCCATCTTTGTCAAACTTTAAATGGAGACTTTACAATTTTCAAGATTTAAGGATTAAATTTAATTCAAACAACAGTAAGCAGTGCACTTTATAACTAGGTCCAAGAACACAACAAAGGCTACCCTCAGCAGTCAAACAACTTGCACTTCATAACTAGGTCCAAGAACACAGCTAAGGCTACCCTCATAAACCAAACAACTTGCAAAATTACCATGTCTTCCCAATCCAAACGTGGGATGTTTGTGAGTGTATCCATCTTTGTCAAAGTTCAAATGAAGATTTTACAGTTTTCAAGATTTAAGGATTAAATTTAGTTCAAACAACAGTAAGGTAGTGCACTTTATGACTAGGTCCAAGAACACAACTAAGGCTACCCTCATCGGCCAAACAACTTGCAAAATTACCATTTCTTCCCAATCCAAACCTAGGATGTCTGTGATGATTATGAATAACAATAATGACAAACATGAGGCTAAACAAATTAATTCAAACAACAGTAACTACTAGATCAACATTTTAACCAGAAAAGGTACCAGGTGTCACTTTGTTGAAATTCCTCCTAAAGCTTCCTTCATGTCTGAAGAGTGTTATCTATAGGAATAACAACATTATTGACAAAATCAGAACCATTCCCTATAGAAAGTCTATTGAGCTTCTATTGACTGTCATGAAACTAAACAATATTAACAAACATGAGGCTAAACAATTTAAGTCAAATAACAGTTTATAAAAAAGGACTAAACCAGATCAACATCTTAACTAGAAATATCATTTTGTTTAGTTTAAATTCCTCCTATAATGCATAAAACATTTTATCTAAAACATTTATTGATATAATTGAAGACATACAACCAACTCTAGGTAAATTTCAACACACTGATAGTAGTTTTCCAAGTACAAATACAATCATGGCATTTTAAGTATAAAAACAAGTTATCAAAACAACAATTATTAATAATTTTAAAGATATACAACAAATTCATTATGTAGATTTGATTTTTCAAGGATACTGTCAAAAAGGCATATGTATGAAAATCACTTAAGCTACTATTGACATACATGTTGATAATTTCCTGTAATAAACCAAAAATATTTTTGGCTTGTATGAATGCATAATTTTCAATTATTCTTAACTAAATGCATGCAATAATCCTGCAAGTAGTTGCATCTATGGCAAGAGTTAGTTATGTTTCTCGTACAATGAGAAGTGGAAAGAGAGTGACAAGGGGTACCCAGCGACGATGCCCTTCATCAGATGAGGACATGATAGGTGATGTGAATGTCAACAATGCTCCAAGCAATGTTGTTGAGGATGACCATGTGACTGAAGCTAATGTTGTCACACCATCAACCACACACTCCAGGGGGCAAGTTCAACTAAAAAGATTAGCGCTATGACCAGTTGGAAAAAAGAAGAAATGTTAGCTGCAATTGACAACATAGAGTTTAATGGATATTTGTAATATCCCTCCCTTTAATAATAAATAATAAATAATAAAATAATAATAATACAAAATAAATAATAATAATAATAATAAATAATAAATCACTTAATAATAAATAATAAAAAATAATAAATCATAAATGATATTTAAAAATATATAAGAAAATAAATAAAAATAATAAAAATAGTAATAACTACACTAAAAGCTCTAAATAAGAATAAATAGTAATAAAACAAAGAAAACAATAAAAAGAACCAGTAAAGCTAAAAATCAAAAGAAAAGTAAAGAAAGAAAACAAGAAAGCTAAAAAAATCAAGTTGCATGTAGACACATGGAGTGTGTGCATGTGGTTCCCCATCCAATGTTGTTCTATTTAATAGATGGTGAGGAAGATGAGAGGCATTCCTTGCATCTATCATTCCGAGATTCTATCTGTCATTCTCTTGGGAGAATGGTATACTAAGACTTAGGAGCACTGGCAGTAGTCGTTGATTGAGGGCTCGGGGGTGGCCAGTTGTAGCAGAATCCTGCACAATTGAGCCTACGGTTGGGAGGAGAGTCGTCCCCAAAACCCTGTTGCGGTAAGCCTATTTCTACCACAGGTAAGCTCAGGTAAGCACTCTTCATAGTTTAAATTTAATGTTAATAAGTTAATTAGATATCTATTTGGGTTGTTACATATGGTATCAGAGCTTTGGCTCAACCCTTAGGGCCTATGGGAATCTTAGAAAAAAAAAATTATTTTGTTGGAATTTTTAACTTGACTTGTTTTGAAGCTACAGGATGGTTACTTCCAGGAGGCCGCATATTTTTCTACAAACCCTCGCTAACCCTTTCTATACACGTAAATTTTATTCAGTGCATACTTATTGCGTAGCTATTCAGTGCATTATGTGCTGAGATATGTTTTGCTCAACATGTTTCTGAGGTGGGATATGCTATGCACTGTTCATTTTCATATGAAATACACTAACATTGAGGAGCTTTCTCATTTGTTAACCATTGCGAAAAGGCCTAGAATTCGGGCCTTGCTCACTGACGAGCTTCAGCAGTTGCAGAAGGTATGTATTTGTTCCCTTATGTTATCACCGCGGGGTTCCTTTCAATGGGTATTGAACTGGTGACCGTTTCTCTGGAAGTTAGATTTATTCATATTTCTTCTAACCATACATTATTTTCCTTTTAAAATCGTTTAATAACGCTGAATTTATACTGGTGCTCTGACAATCAGTCGGAAGCGGCTTTAAGAAGTCCAGCTATTAATTGTAGCCTCTATTTTGCAGCAATTAAATATATCACTAGAAATACTTAATGTATATTCTTATATGTGTATAGTGCATTCCAGTGTTGTAACAAGATTGTTTCAGCGTTCTGAAAACAGTACTAGATCTGAATACCTTCTTGCATGGAGCAAGGTATCTGCTTCGAGTGATTTTGCTTGTTTTACTAGCGATTTTACTTGTTTTGTTTTTGTCACAACTTTTGAATATTCATTATGACATCTCTTGTGAGCTTGGCTTGTTAGGCTTTATCTATTTTGTCTCTTTTGGGGGCCATCTGTTGCTTTCTCATCTTTTGAATATACACCTTGATACACTTGCTTATCCTTGTGTGTCTGCCTTTTTCTTCTGTAACTGTTGTTCCACAAATGTGCTTCACAGTTTCGTCCACCTCCACTATTTATTGAATTCCACTGTCCAAATGTGTTGATGGATTTTCTTATAGTGGGTTTTGAAGAAGTTGGTTTCTGGGATAAAAATGCTTCTTGATGTCAGACAAAGAGGTGTTGATGGTATATCATTTGGAGTTATGGCTCGAGCAAAGCCCAATGAGGCGGTGGACAAAGAAATTGGGCTGAGAGAGCTTCAAAGTAGCATATCCATGTTTTTTGGCTACTCAAGTTTTAAATTGGTGGTAATCATTATTGTTGAACATTAAGTGACATTATCGTAATGGGTACTTCCTGTATTAGTCATCATACTCTGTAGATGAAGAAATGGATCGAGTCCTCATACATGTCTTGATCATGGAAATTCCATTTATATTATTATTATGATTGACACCAAAGCCTCATCTATGTGTTCAACTTGACCATTTCTATCTCATCTTGATTTTGAAACTGTAATTCATTAACAGACTTGGCTATTGCTTGTCTATCTTCATGTAGGTTCATTGAGTCATTCTGATTAGTAGCTTTATAAATTACGTTGTAATCATGAACCAACATCTCATCCTGAACAAATCCTGTTGATAACACATCTATTTGCAAACAATTTAACCATTCAATTAATCAATGGGTGAATCTTTCTGCAGATAGATGAATCTTTTTACAGTTAGTTATACCTCCACATCTATATTTTATTCCGCTATTTCGCTCAGCGTTTGATAATCCATTTACATCAGTGGGGTACACTCATTTCATTTTCTGTTAATTCTGCGGGTCTAGTACTGCTTTTTTTTTTTTTTTTTTTTTTTTTTTTTTTTTTTTTTAGATTTTGGACACCGGAGGTGCGGCTGATCGAGCTATATACGAAGCTATATAACAAGTCTGTAAATTTGTAAGTGTATATCACAAGATTGCAGGTGTCTGAATGTTTCAAATCACAATATGAGGTTGATCAGTATGGACAAATTTCTCGACAAGTTTACAATTTTCTATCTTAGGCAGGCAATTTTACGCCTAATTGTATTGTAATTTAAGGGATTTGAAATGGTGTTGCCTTCGCGGGTGCGCTTGCAGGCAGACCATATAATTAATAAAATGATTATTTTTTTGTATTGGGGAGGCATGACCTTCCCCGTCATCCGATCCGGTTCTGGGTCGGGTGGCAGTGTCTTTTCTTTATGGTGTGGAATATTTTTTATGATTGATTCATAAATTTTATGACTAAACATCAATACAACTTTTATACTGTGACATCAAAATAGTAACTGAATGTGAGGAAAATGTCACTTTAGTTTTACCTTGCTTGGTCATACGACTTTGTAAAAGGTTTACGTGGGACTATTCATGACCAATTTCTTCATGGGCCTTAACTGGTTAAAAGACATCCACTTTGTAGATAATATACTTTCCACAGGATTGATGCTAATCTTGTAATAGGAATAAGATTCTTTAGTCACGAGACTTGAAGCACTTCTTCGACTTTTGGTGGATATTGAACCACATCTCCGTGATTGATAGAATCTAGATCATTAGTACTCCTTATCTTGCATTCAATGATCATTTAAAAGGTAAATTAGTGGATGGATTGGATCATCTAGTGACTCATATCACATTGCAATTTTTCTTTAATTAGCTATCCAATCTGGTATCTAAGGACAGCTATATTCTTAGCAATAAGCTACAACAATTGGATTCTTGACAGCAAAATAATGTTGATCATATTATTCACTAATTATTTGTTCGATTACTGTCCTTTAGCAATAGCAGTTGCTTGGCATTTCTCTGGTCCATTATTGCAAGAACACAACTCTCTCAATATGATCTCCTAGTAAATTTAATTTTGCATTACAAATTGCCATTCAAATTACATGTATCTGCTCATTTACTACTCATATCATTTGTATATTGAACATCATCAAGCTACATGATGGTATATTTAGTCTCAGTGGAAAACCATACAGATTGGATTAAAGTTCAGATGTTGAGTATAATGTTACATGACGTTTGTCATGGTTAAAGTTGTCTAAAGAGAAATGGGAAGAAGAAACAACCTATTTTGGAGCATAAAAGAAGAGTATTGTGGTATTTCGGAACATAATGGAAGAATTTGGTAACTTGGTATTCTAAAAGTATCACTGTAAGGTCTATCTAAGGATGATGCACCTAAAGAAGCAATATTGGCAATCAACCAATGAAGTTGAATAATTATGGTAATAATTTTACGGAACTTTGACGGTGTGTACATGACAACATCTATAACAATATTCCCTCTAATGGGAGAGCCACATTGTAAAGTTTTCCATAGGTGACTCACTATATGAATGAATTATGAACAACAAGACGTATGATCAGGTAATTTTCTTATGTAAGCGGATTACATATTGAATTTATTTTTCAGGATTCCCCAAGTTGGGAATCCTGAAAAATACTATTTAAAGAATCTTTTGCCCAACTGGAGGAAGGGGTCAATTTATGATTAAGCAATCAACTGGTATCGAACGTGACAAACTCGATGAGATAAGAAAATAATTCTTTGAAGTACTCATTGTTAAATAAGTCAACATTGGTCAACAAATCCCCGTGCAAATCAATTAAGCATGATATAGAGTTATATCATGATGGAAATAGTATTTGCAATAGCGATATTGGAATCAGGGATTTTAATTTTGAGGTAAGATGATTTAAATAATGATGGTATCACTAGTAATGAATTTCACCAAAATTTCCTTTGGGAAGGAAGAATATATGCAGAGAGATTAAGACTCAAGATGATAATTATGAAATTTAACGATGTACTTAGATGTCGAAATGATTATTGAAAAGTGATTGACACCTTGATGAAAACATATTGACGATGTTGATGAACATATGGTTCTTATAGTGATAAGGTATCTATATGATAATAGCGATATGCATAGGAATTATGACATTATGTCAAGGTATATTGACATTTTCATGTACTACCTGATGATAAGTATTTAATGTTCAATACTCATGACAGATACGATATGCATAACGTGGCATATGAATTATGATGTTATAATATGAGGATTATTGACATGTGGTTCATTTATGTTAACGCATGATATGTCTTGATATAATAATGTAATGGTATAACTGAAGCATGCGATAGTTCCATGCCATGCGTAAGCATGCAGTTCCTTGCAAGAGTTGGCACGGTTATTCCTATCATACTATGATGGTATGGTTAATGCATTGGTTGCATGTTGAGGTATAATGATTGACAGGACTCTACATTGGGCCGAGAGGTCCGGTTTATTTGATGATCTTGTGCGAGCCCATACGCACGAGGGAGAATAAGTAACATCATATGGGCTGGGGACAAACTCAATCAACACTACATATGCCAGTGGTTCCTTTGTCTTGTGTATAGCTCTTGATGGATAGCTCTAGAAGAGCTATGGGACCATCTTGAGGAGGCCAAGTGCCTGATGATCTAGGCTAGGTGCCTAGTATTGGATTGGGATGCCGAAGTCTGGAAGGGATGTAAAGGACTTCGATGCCTGGGGCTGTGCGCCTTAGTAGTTGTGGAGGGAGTGGGCCAGCCTGCAAGATGCCCGGGGTCATTGAGTACTGGACCAGATGCCTGCCTTGGGGCAGATGAGGTCACCGGATGCCTGCCTTGGGGCAGATGAGGTCTGAGTCAGGCACAAGCCTTGGGGCCAGCCTTGGACTAGGATACAGACTGGGTTAGGCTTCTGCCTGGTGCCGAAAGTGGAAAAAGGACATAGATTCCTTGAGATTTCCCAGGGTGTTGGGGACTTTCGATGCCTGCTGATTATACTAGTTCAGCAGAGGGTGTTGGCAACATGAAGTAAATAAATTAATAAATAATAAATAATAAAAATAATACACAATAACTTCGAGATGAAGTTCCTTAAAGTGGGAGAGTATGTAATATCCCTCCCTTTAATAATAAATAATAAATAATAAAAATAATAAATAATAAATAATACAAAATAAATAATAATAATACAATAATAATAATAATAAATAATAAATCACTTAATAATAAATAATAAAAATAATAAATCATAAATGATATTTAAAAATATATAAGAAAATAAATAAAAATAATAAAAATAGTAATAACTACACTAAAAGCTCTAAATAAGAATAAATAGTAATAAAACAAAGAAAACAATAAAAAGAACCAGTAAAGCTAAAAATCAAAAGAAAAGTAAAGAAAGAAAACAAGAAAGCTAAAAAAATCAAGTTGCATGTAGACACATGGAGTGTGTGCATGTGGTTCCCCATCCAATGTTGTTCTATTTAATAGATGGTGAGGAAGATGAGAGGCATTCCTTGCATCTATCATTCTGAGATTCTATTTGTCATTCTCTTGGGAGAATGGTATACTAAGACTTGGGAGCACTGGCAGTAGTCGTTGATTGAGGGCTCGGGGGTGACCAGTTGTAGCAGAATCCTACACAATTGAGCCTACGGTTGGGAGGAGAGTCGTCCCCAAAACCTTGTTGCGGTAAGCCTATTTCTACCACAGGTAAGCTCAGGTAAGCACTCTTCATAGTTTAAATTTAATGTTAATAAGTTAATTAGATATCTATTTGGGTTGTTACAATATTCAGTTCGGGCATCTGCAAAAAACCATGGTATTCCTCCCTCATGAATACATTATTGGATAAATGGGCTCACTCATACAAAATGTAGAGGACCTCTTACAGTTATGACTGAAGAGGAGGAGATCGAGGTGGTTGAGTGGTGTAAAGAGATGGTTCAATTGGGACATGGTCTAGAGTTGATACAACTCAAATCCACAGTTGCTTAAATCTATCAAGGGAGGCCAAACCCATTCCAAGATGGGTTTCTTGGTAAATCATGGTGGTTCGGGTTTAAAAAAAGGCATCCAGACCTTGTATTGCATGTAGGTGAGGGCCTTCATAGAGACAGAACATTAAATTTTCACCCTGTAGTTGTATGTCAGTTTTACGACACTCTTTCTAGTGCATACAATAAACATTCTTATGGTGCAGACCATATATGGAACTATGATGAAACATGTTTACAGGTAGGAAGGAATTCTGGCATGCGAGTAATTGCCAAGAGAGGGAGCCAAAACGTGTCAAATATTTTGTCTAAGAGAAAAGAGTGGATAACTATTCTATGTTGTTTCAATTGAATTGGTGCTTCAATCCAAAGATTTTATCTATTCAAAGGTAAAAATCAAGTAAAAAACTATATACAAAATTGTGAATCGGGTGCATGCATGGTTGCACATCCCCATGCATGGATGACTAAAGAATTTTTTTAAAATTGGCTTTGTCACTTTGTTGAATTTGTACTAGCTAGTGTCTCACCTAATAACAAACACCTATTGATATTATATGGCCATGGAAGCCACATTGTTGTACAAACAATTGAGGAAGCAAACAATTTGGGCATCGACCTGTTAACATTGCTTGCTCATACCACTGATAGATTGCAACCGCTTGATGTTAGTGTGCTTGGCCTTTTCAAGAACTATTTTAGGTCAGAGCATGTTGCATGGATGGAAAAGAATCCATGGGTTGAGGTGAAAAGGTTCGAGCTAGTAGAGCTTGCAAATAAAGCGTTTAAAAGGGCTCTAACACCATCAAATATCAAGGTTGGCTTTAGGAGGACAGGAATCTAGCCACTGAATTATGATGCTCTTATACATGATACTAGTTGTAGCCAAGCGTTTCATGTGGATGGTAAGGAAGAAGGGCATGTCCAAATAAGTGTTGAAGTGCAAGAAGAAGTAGATGAACATGATGATGTGGTTGCAACTGGTAATACGATTTCCCTCTCTCAAGGACACTTATATGGTGATGATGATGAACATGTATGTGAAACACTATAATCATGAACAAATTCACAATAACATGGAGGTCGTTTTACCAACTCAACCACATGAAACTTTTGTTGCTGATATTGTTAATGACATTGTTGAACATGCATTTGACAATAAATATGTATTTGAAAATGACATTGTTGATATTGCACTAGGAAGCAACAATGCACAATTGGCATTGCTAAACCAAGGAACCCCACCACCATGGATGGAAAAATCCATGATTAATTTGAATGAACATAGTATCTCAAGAACCAATGAACAAAGCATGAACATGTCTTCACAACCAACGAAATTGAACAATGAAATTGTTCATTTTTTTGTGGGCAATAGATCAATGGAAGAAGATGAAGCACATAATGAGGCATCAGATGAAGATAACAATATAGTTCAATTAGTTTTCTTGGACACTGAAAGGGAAGTACCAACCAATGACATGTAGGTGGGAGGGGTGGAGAAGTTACTTGGTCGGTTCCTAAAGCTATCAGTAGAGAGAGTGTCACTGAAAAAAAAGCGACACCGGGTAGTCTTCGTTTGGGCCGAAGTTCATAGTTACTCACCTCAGAAGACTATATAAACCTATTAGTTGAGTCTAAAGAAAAAGAAATTTGAAATTCAGGAATTAAAACAGAAAAAGAAGGATCTAGCCAAGGAAAAGAAGGTAACAAGGATTGTTGCAGCACAACGTTGAGCAGATGAAAGGCTTGAATGAGAGAAAGCAAGGCAAGAGAAGGACCAACAAAAAAAAATGGAAAGACCAGAAAAGGAATCAAGAAAGGTTAAACAAATGCTTGAAAAGGAACAAGGGATGACAGATATGGTGGACAATGATGCAAGCACAACTGATCAAACCAGGATTATGTCAAACACATTGGACAATATTGCAAATAATACACCATTATTCCAAGACTTCATAAACATTCAAGTGCCTCACTATCAAAATGGAGGTTTACCCACTTGCCTTATTCCTACCAAAGGAGGTATCAATTATATGTATGCTCATTACACACCTCCACTTAATGCAAGGGTTAGTAGCACAAATGTGAGGTATGGTTACTTAATTCCTCCATGGTTGGAAGGTGCAAATTGGACTCAATCATATGGCAGAAATCAACCCTTTTTAGGTAGGATAACCCACTTGGCTCAAGCAGGTAACTCAGGGAGTTTTGGCACTGAAGTTTCTCAAAGGCCATAAAGAATAGGGTTTTCATATGTTTTTGGTTGTAACCACATTATGATGTGGATTTTGGATGGATTGTCTCTTTTTCTTGTCACAAAAAGATTTTGGATTACAACCTAGGTTGTTTTATTTCATACTGTTTGTGGCATTATAAACAAAATCCATTTTAGAAGGAACATTTATAGTCCATTATAATGGGGAAATCTTAATTGAGAATGCAAATGGGATTTTCTATTATGCCTCTACACACCAAATGATTTACAACACATTTATGACTGAGTTTTAAATATTATGACAAATGAGTGAATAATGAAATCTTGAACAAGTTGCTTCTTTTAATATGAAAATTCCATAAAATAGTGAACAATAAAAGTACCTAACCTCACACCTCATATGAAACCTCGTTTACTATAAGTTAACTTAGAAGACAAACATATTGCATGTGCAGTGAAGCATCAACAAGCCAAATAAAACATCAACTTGCTAAGAGAATAATTAAATGTCAAACAAGTGAATAACAAAATCAACAAGCATCAATTGTGTTGTTAATTAAATTTTACTTAAATTTTTAACATTACCATTACTTAAATTCTTAATATTACCATGAAATGATACAGGATGTTTGAGAGTGGTTCTGACCTCATTGGATTTCATATGGAGAAAGTAGAATTTTAGATTTCATTCAAAATCCAGCAGACTTATCAGTTTTTCAAGATTTCGGGATTGGGGGATTGCAATGTTTCCATTGAATTTTGTCATGTATTAGGGTATGGAACTCTTATGATGTAAATGAAGTTTAAGGAGAATGTTACTTTTACTTTAAGAATTTAAGGTTACCATGAATCGCATATCAATACTAGGGTCATAGGCTTGATCATTAAGCTGCCTCACTCAAAACTTATTTGTTTCTTTGAAAAAATATTGCATTTGGAACATTACTGCAAAAAAATCTAAATGCTCCCGAAAAGGCAGGGAGCATTTTTTTTTTAGGGAGCATGCTCCCGAGGTGCTCCGGAGCCACTCCCACTAGGAGCGCGAATTGGGAGTGGGAACCAGAGGGGGGACGCTCCCCCGCAACCCTGAAGAAAAGTAAAAATACTCCACAAATTGTTATCAAGCAACAAAGAATCACACTCCACTACTTTGCCCTAGATTCTTCAACATGGTATTAGAGATAAGGCGACACATCCAGGATAACTCAAGAACACTCATCAAGGGGAAGCATCTTCAAAGTTGAAGCATAAATCCTAAAAGGACAAGAACGGTCTACAATCCATCATTCGTAAAGGAGATCTACAAAGCTAGAAGAAGAGCCTTATACAAAGGCACCTACAAAGAAGAGCAGATTGAAGCATGACCTACATCAAGATACAAGTCTTCAAGCAAACATCATCACAAAGAAAGTCCACTTGGAGAAGGCAATTTGAAGAACATCAAGATTCGGGGAAGACAAGCCATCAAGTCTTTAAGGAGGAAGCAAATCCATTACATCTCAAAATCTATGAAGTAAGTACATGTCCCCTTCAGAATATACATCAATGTATTTTTGCAAGGAAAGCAATAAATTGGTAGGTACCAATAACTTTCTTGCATGGAAGAAGAGGATTGATCTACTACTCAAGGAGAATGAACTCCTAGAGCATGTAAAATGGAATATCACTATCCCTGCTAAGGAACAGACTCAAGCCTTAGCCAAGCACAATAAGGATGAGCCAAGAGATCAAAGGATTCTGATCGAATCAATCAAAGACTCTCTCATTCCTCATGTCTCTAAGTTTGAGACATCAAAAGAAATTTATGTAAGTTAGTGGAGCTATTCTCGGTATCCACAACCGGAGAAGTAATATCTCTGAGGAATGAATTATACAAGATGAAGATAAAAAAGGAAGGGATAGCTCCCTACTTCATGAAAATCTCTGAAATAAGAGACCAACTTCAAGAGCTTGGGGAAGTCATGTCTAATAGAGAGATGAAAATTGTAGTACTCAATTTTCTACCTAAGGAGTGGGGAAACTTCAGATCTAGCATATATGCCAAGAAGGAAGCAACCACTCTCAGTGAAATGTGGTCTCTATGCAGATCAAAGGAAGCCAGACTTAACGAAAAATATGATGTGGGATCAAAGGAGCAAGAATTTGCTACCATGGCCAAAAGGAACATTAAATTTGGCAAGTTTGGTCCACGAAGAAAAAACAACGAAGACATGTCCAAGATCCAATGTTTTGGATGCCAATAATATGGACACTACAAAAGGAATTGTCCTAAGATTAAAAAGGACAAAAACAAAAGGAAGAGGGAAGAAGCTCACATAACTCAATAGATGAAAGAAGAAGGAAATAAGCAAAAGAAGGAAGATCCCCCAAATTTCTACTATGACTAGGTCAAACTCTTTGCTTCTAGACTTCTTTCAAAGTTTTGAGTAGAAGAGGAGCATGTAGAAATAAATTAAAATTGCATGGCTAGAAACATCCTTTAGAATCTAGGAACATGATGTATATAGAATTCTAGATACTCATGTGATATAGAATTTATGATAAGAACAAAAATGCATAAGTAGAAATATCTAGGAGCATGGCAGAGATAGCTCAAGATATTCATGTAGAAGAAGCATACCTAGTATAGGACCTCATACATGATGAAAGAAAAATTGATCATGATAAGAATTTTAAAAGACCTACATCATCAAAAGAAAGGAAACATTTGCAAGGCAAGGATCTTTACGATCCTATGATGGAATCTTCAAAATAAGGTTCATGGACCAAAGCAGATGTCTCATTGAGAATCCTATTCATGGGTTTCAAGAAAATAATGATACGCAGGCAAGCTAAGATGAAGCAAGAAGGGCCACACCAGCGGATGATCAAAGGAGAATCAAGATGAGGTATGTATGCATCAAAGTTTAAGTCATGTTTTCATTTGTATATTATTGAGTCATTTATACAATTCTATAACATGATCAAGCATGAAAGAATCTCTTTCACCAAGAATATGCTCGAAGGCATGTACCAATGCAATGAAGTTCAAAAAAAGAATATGCTCACATAAGGAGGATAAGATCGCTGACTAAGAAGCAAGAATAAATGCTGACAAGTCCAGAAAGCAAGCAAGGAAGGAATGCTCTCACAAGAAGCATTAGATGGTTGACCTATCTATCTTAGAATAAGCAAATCAAGAAAGAGATCAAGCATGTGAAGAACACCATGATAACCAAGAATCACTATCTAACAAAATGCCTTGAAAGATATCTCCCGAAAGAAGGCAAGAAAACTATGATGAAGGAAGAAAGGACCCTTGGCACCTATGAAGGCCTTGGAGATATAATAGGTGAAGATAACTGATTCTACTCCACAAAGATGTTGTGACGAAGAATCCATCCAACAAAAGAAAAAGTAATGTTGAAGCAATATCAAGATAAAGTCATGGTGGGCTACTAGGACAAACCATGTAACCTAGCAAGTACATAAAAGCATCCATAAGAAGAATATTCTAAAGCATGGACAAGATGACAAAAGAGTAGCCAAGTTGACAAGAAAACCTAATAGTCACTTTCCACAAAGGAAGCAATGACATGACAAACCAAGAAGGAAAGTGATAGATGGATGGTGCCCTACCTATGAGAAGTTCGAACAAAGACTTCATGACATCGAGAAAGGAAGGAGATCAAGCAGCTGGAGGACCCACGAAGAAGAAGTTGTTGATGAAGGAAAGAGTCCCTAGTTAAGAGGGAGCTCTGATAGGTCCCTGATCAAGAGGGAGTTTTGGATCACCCCTGATTACAAAGGAGTGACAATTATGTTTTCCATTTCATGGGTCATGCACTAGACCAGGACTACCAGTCGTAAGTCTAGATGAAGGCCATGAATGGAAATTTAGACACAAGATAGACACTACATTCTTGTCTTCAACTTGGAAGAAATAATGGGAGGATTAGGTAATCACCTAGCATCCAATACTCTTTGAGGATGTGTAGGGCATCCAAGACAAGAGTAGGCAAGAGGACCGACATTCTTTGAGGTTTAGGAACCCAAGATAATAATAATCCTAGAAGGTCATACTCGGAGAACACCTGGGTGGGTATGTACCTTGAGAGAGAATGATGAAGGTGTCTATAAATCATTGGTCTTGCCAACATTGTAGCTCATGGTCTCGTAAAGAGATGGAGTTGTTAGTCAAGGCCTTGCACTATGACAATGCTGATGGATATGATGGTATAAAAGATGGATTTCAAATCCAATTTCTCTTATGTGAATTCTTCAAGTTTGAAAATTGCCAAACACCTTGTAATGTTGTATGAATACCTCCGTAGTTAAGAGGAAATGTTGAGGGAAATGTAACTAGGCTAGGTCTTCATAAATGTAATTTTGATATTTGTATTTATTCACAAAAAGAGAAACTATTTTATATGATTTGTCAATGAGTTTCTTGCTCATTGAAAATAGGTCAAGCACATTTTAAAGTGCTTCTATAAAGTCAAAGTCAAAATGTAATTATGATGAGACCCTTTGAGGGCATGTTACATCATATATGTCAACATACAAGGTCATGGGAACACCTCCAAGCATAGTCAAATCCTTTCCTAGCCACAATGAAGTCTCCAAGCAGAAAAATGATAAATAAAAGATGAATTATCAAGTCAGCTTAATGGATAGTCAAGTTGGCCTAAAGAGGAGGGACAAACCTCTATTTATAGATGTTGTCCACTCCTCATTTGAGATCACTTCACTTTGAAATCTGCAAGAAAGAAAGAGGATAAAGAAGGACGAAGAAAAACCAAGGAAAAGGGTTACAAGGGCAGCGTGATAAGGAGACAGAACAACAAGGGAAAGATGGAAACTTCTAGAGCTTCTACAACCAGACGTGCGAGGTTAAGGAAGGTCTTCCTGCGGCCATAGTAGCAAAAAAGTAAAGGTCATCCTATCTCACTATTTTGGGTGCAAACAAGGTCTACAAGGCCTCTCTCTACAAGCAAAGGAGAAGCTCTCATAGACGAAGGAAGAAGGACCAAGATCGAAGTTGAAGGGACTATTTTCTAGGGTAGAAAACAGTCACACATGCGAGAATCAGATCTCTTTATAGAGTCATAACAACCCTAGATCCAAGTTAGTTGATTGGTGGAAAGAATAAAGGAACCATCATAAAGAAGAAAGGTCTTATCAATAGTGTCTTCACTAGGGCAAGCTCAAAAAGGTTACTAACAAGTTGAAATAAGAATGAAGTGTTGGAAGAAGGAGGACAAAGTTCTAAGGTCCATGTGCTGGAAGTCATAGTGCTGAAAGAGGAAGGATTTGACTTATGCTTGGAGGATATCCTAGTCAAGGGTCTAGGGTTTGGCAGTTGTTCAAATAAGAAGCTTCAATAAGAGAAAACTTACAAAGGATTTTCCTCTAAAGAGTGGAGAGGTTTTGTCCCTGGTAGAGAGCCAAACTTTGTGTTCTTGTTATTTTGTTTTGGTAGCAGTTTGATGAAGTACACACATATGCACTAATAAGAATAAGAAGAAGCATAATCTAACAAGAAAAGTAAAAAGACTCCACAAATTGTTATCAAGCAACGAAGAATCACACTACACTACTTTGCCCTAGATTCTTCAACAAAAGTACCTAAGCTCACACCTCATATGAAAACTCGTTTACTGTAAGTTAACTTCGAAGACAAACAAAGTGCATGTGCAGTGAAGCATCAACAAGCCAAATAAAACATCAACTTGCCAAGAAAATAATTAAATGACAAACAAGTGAATAATGAAATCAACAAGCATCAGTTACTGCTTTGTTAATTAAATGATAAAGAATCAACATGCATCAACTGAGTTGTTAATTAAATGAAAAATGAGTGAATAAGCAAATCTTGAACAAGTCACTTATTTTAATATGAAAATTCTATAAAATAGTGAACATTAAAAGTAC
The DNA here is from genome assembly GCA_000404065.3 of Pinus taeda. NCBI lineage: Eukaryota > Viridiplantae > Streptophyta > Pinopsida > Pinales > Pinaceae > Pinus > Pinus taeda. The sequence goes on from APFE030263928.1 coordinate 24,715, forward strand.
CTAACGTCACACCTCATATGAAAAGTCATTTACTGTAAGTTAACTTAGAAGACAAACATAGTGTATGTGTGGTGAAGCATCAACAAGCATCAACAAGCCAAATAAAGCATCTACAAGCCAAGAGAATAATTAAATGACAAACGAGTGAATAAAGATGGATAGTCATTTGTAGATTTAATGAAGATGGAGGAAAAAACCAATATTATGTTTAAAAAGGAAACGAGGCAATATTGTCTCATAGATGTGATAAAGAATCAAGGTTGCTGAGAGAACCAGAGGTATAAGAAGAGACACCCATTGCATCTGAAGGGAAAAATAAGTTTTTTGGTGGTAAAACTGATAATGTATATGCAGGGTTTCTAAGTCAAGAGAATGAACAAATTTTCCTCCAAAATGACCATAAGAAAAAGAAAACCATAGGGGATAGACAATCCCAAAAGGTTTTCCTAAAAGAGGAAGAAAGGGCAGGAATCGATTCTCAAAAGCAAAGGCAATAAGAAACAAGTTTTCAACCCTACAAGCAACATATAAAGATAGTCATGGCATCAAAAAGAAAAACTGTGACTTGTGGAACTTTCCATGTTGAAGGAGGAGAATAGCTCTCAAAAGCTAAAGTGGAGAACCTCAGAAAAGGAGAGGAACAACTATTAAAATTTATGAGAGACTTAGTGTTAAAATTGGCAACTAGGGCCAAACTCCATGTGGGGCATCTTATTCATGGCTGATAATATTTTTATTATATTCCTCTCGTCGAGAGGTGTAGGATTGATCTAAAGATAATCCAATTTCGATAAGTATTTATGGAGAAATGAATTTATTTTGATTATGGAATTATTATCAAGCCGACCTACAACTCATGTAGGCTCAGAAGCCCAACAGTCGCATCTATTCAAACACCAACAGTTGTGTATAAATATAGGAAGACTTTTCCTCATTTGCACTCACTCATCTCATCACATCTCTCTCTCTCTCCCCCGCACAGAAAAGAGGCTCTTCTCTACTATGCAGAAAAGAGACTCTCTCACACGTGGAAGGAAGGTACTGAACCTGAAGCTGCAACTGCAAATCCAAACTTTGACCAACGTTGACCATCAAACCTCCTCTTCTAAACTGTGTTGTAGGTCCATCTGGACATCCTCTGAAGGCTGTATTTTTTGGTGGTGGAATGAAGCCGATCCGACGGTTGGTTTGCGAGATATCGACTGCCCTAGTTTTGATAATGAAGCCGCTAATGCTGATGCTGCTAATCTAGGGTTTTCTACTGCTTATATAAGTCAGATTTATTGTACTATTTATCTCTACTAAATTATTGAAGATAAAATAAGATTTGATCAAAGGGTTTCCCCACACATCGTGGGGTTTGTCCCTGGCTAGCTGCCACATCTTGTTTCTCTTGTGTTGGTTTGTTTTCAGTTGATTGTTTAATGTTCTATCTACACTTTACTTATGCACACGTGATTGCTAATCTATGAATAATAATAAGAAAGAAAAGTAAATTGATCTGAGCATAGAGCATCCCATAACTTAACATGGTATCAGAGCTGAGGAGAAGACAAAGCCCGAGCAAGAGCAAGAGAAATCACCGAAGAGAAGATTGGCAAGGCTATCCTAAAAGAACTATGGGGTCCTCATCACTCCTTCCTACCGAGGACAAGCTCTGTGATAAAGATGACTATCATGGATGGAAGATGTCTATCGATCTAACCCTAGAAGATTAAGGAGTGTTGGAGCATGTGAGAGGCAATATTGTTGAGCCTCCATCAAATGCATCTATTGCTACCAAGAACAAATGGAAAACCGGAGAAGTCAAAGCAAAGAAGAGCATCTGGGACTCGATTGACAAGTGCTTGGTGGCCTACATCTCCGACCTGGACACCTCCAAGTAAATCTACGATAGACTGGTGAGTTTATTTTAAAGTTAATGATGCAAATCAAGTTTTGTTTCTTAGAAATAAGTTGAAGGAAATTAAGAAGGGTAAATATGAGAGTATGCAAGCATACTTCTTAAGGATCACCAAAATCAGGAATCCTATCTATTGGGGACACTATTACTGATAGGGAAATGGCACTCACGACTCTTGGAGGATTACCATCTGAATGGTACGTGTTTAGGACTACTCTTTTGAATAATAATGTAATTCTTGGTTTCTAGGAATTAATGGCTAGATGCATTCAAGAAGAAACAAAGGTAGAAGAGCAAGAAATTCCCATGCCTAAAGCTCCTCCTACTGCCTTTTCTTCTCATGCTAAGAAAAGAAACACTTCCGGGACTAAATAAAAAAGAAAGGCTGGACCTAAGTGTGGAAGAAAAGGACGATGCTACATTTGCGATAAAGCAAGTCACTATGCAAGGGAGTGCCCTGATAGAAAGGACTCACACCGAGATGATGATCAAGTTCCATCTCATGACTATCAAAGGAATGACAAATCTAATAGTAGAGGTAAAAGGAGTGCTAGAAGTCAAGGAAGAGGACAATCATTCAAGAAGGCTAGAAATTATAGGTATGAATCTAACATTTTTGAAAATAAGCAGGATGAATATTATCTACCAGCTGCTCTATCTACCTCTGCTCCTTTGGACTCAATGGGAATTTGGCTCATTGATAATGGTGCCTCAAGGCACTTCACTGGTTATAAAGAAGTTCTCCATAACCTGATAGAGAAAGAAACTAACCGGGAAATTGTCCTTGGAGATAATATGAAATATCCCTTGAAAGGTGTAGGCAATGTCTCTCTTAAATTGAATCAAGGTAATACGATCCACTTACAGGATGTATTATATGTACCTGACCTCAAAAAGAACTTGGTGTCCATTTCGGCAATAGAAGACAAAGGCTACAAGGTGGCTTTCATCAATGGCAAGGTACATGCATGGAAAAATAATATTAAAGATGCCTTCACTCTTGGGTTTCGAGTTGATTCATTATATTAGGTCAGAGGAAGTCCGCTAGGTGTCATGTCTTGTGACACATGTCAAGCCTTGATTGAGAATCAAACCGAAAAGAAGATCAAGATCTTAAGGACTGATAATGGAACTGAATATGAATCTAATGAGTTTCATGACTTTTGTAAAGAGGTTGGCATTAAGAGTGAGACTACTACACCATATACTCCTGAACAGAATGGTGTGGTAGAAAGGAAGAACCGTATGATTGTGGAAGCTGTCTGTGCCATGCTCCATGATCAAAGACTTCCGAAGTTTCTATGGGCCGAAGTTGCAAACACCATTGTATTTGTACAAAACTGATGCACTCATCAAGCATTGGGTTCCAAGAATCTTGAAGAAATGTTCACCGTGAGGAGCTCTCTAGAAGCTGACACCAAGGAACCAAAAGAAAAAGAGCATGACGAGATATTTGCACCTGTTGCCAGAAATACCACCATCTGCTCGATCATAGCCCTTGCGGTTTCATAAGGATGGAAACTACATCAGATGGATGTTAAGACCGCGTTCTTGCATGGTTCGATCAAAGAAGAAGTCTACGTGGGGCACCCCGAAGGATTTGAGATTTATGATCGAAAATCTCATGTATGCAGGTTGAAGAAAGCTCTGTATGGGCTGAAGCAAGCACCCTGAGCATGGTATGAGAGGATCGATAGCTACTTGATGAAGCTAGGATTCACTAGGAGTGAAGTCAATCCTAACCTTTACTTTAAGGTTGAAGATGACAAACCTCTCATGCTGGTGCTGTATGTGGATGACCTCTTCCTAACATGTGCAGACCCTCTCACTCGCAATTGTAAGAGGGAGTTGGCTTCTGAATTTGAAGTGAAGGACCTAGGACTAATACATTATTTCCTAGGACTTGAAGTGTGGTAGAAGCTAGGGAAAGTTTCCTATCTCAAGGAAAATATGTGGTAAAGATATTGGAAACATTTGGTATGGTGGACTACAAGCCTGTGACTACCTCGAGGATCTTAACTTTTAGAAGTTATATGGTAGTGATATCGGACTAGATTTGGGAAATTCCTCTGAGTTTCATAAACTCATTTGTGTTGATGTTCTTGGTGAACCTTCGTTCGAACATATATTTTGTTGATAGCAATGTGAGCTCCTATTTGGTTGAGCCTCACTAGATTGATGCCAAGAATCTTTTGAGATGTCTTCAGGGCATAATCTCTCATGGATTTAGATACACTGTCGGAAATATGAAACTGCATGATTATTCGAATGTTGATTGGGTAGGCAGTGCGGTGGACCGTAAGAGCACTTCTGAGTGTTGTTTCTCCTTGGGATCTACTTCGATATCCTGTATGAGTAGGAAGCAAAAGTCAGTGGCTTTGAGCACCACCAAAGAAGAATATATTGTTGTTAGCATGGCCTCCTGTGAGGCAGTTTGGTTGTGAAAGCTCTTCAGTGAGTTGTTTGGATTTACATTGGATACCACCATGATCCTATGTGACAACCAGAGTGGGATTCGTCTGTCAAAGAATCCCGTATTTCATGATCGCTCCAAGCATATCGATATCAGGTATCACTATATTCGAGATATGGTGCAGTGGGGAGCTATAAGGCTCCAACATATCGATAGAGATGAATAGGTCACCGACATTCTGACAAAGCCCCTAGAGAAAGTCAAATTCTTGACTTTTCAAGAACAACTTGGTGTTGTTCAAAGACCCTCCAATGAGGGTCCTGTGTGATGCATTGAGCTCTCAAAGCTCCGGGGGGGGGTTTGCGGTGTACTTCTTGGAGCGACATATGACCACAGGGTGATTCACCATCCCCTGGTGGTGTACATGTACATCCCGTGGTGACTATGTAGCAGGATGATTGGTTCTCCTGTGAGGTCTGGATGATTTGTTCTCCATGATGACTATGTAGCAGGATGATTGGTTCTCCTGTGAGGTCTAGATGATGTGTTCTGCATGACGATTATGTAGCAAGATGATTAGTTCTCCTGTGAGGCCTGGATGATGTGTTCTCCATGGTGATTGTGTAGCAGGATGATTAGTTCTCCTGTGAGGGCGGGATTGATTAAGTTCTCCTATCATGGCATCCTACCCATGTAGTCTGGGACTCATGGGAAGTACCTCTCATCTGATCAATGAGCAGGGAAATGAAGTTAGGGACCATATTAGTACCAATGGACGCATCGTTGTATCGATTGTACTCCCTACGCTAGGATGACCTTCATTGATTTGGGATCAATGATACTGGTCTGGGACCAGTGGTAGGAGTTGTACCCACTATGACGCTAAATTTGGGTCAGTTGAGACTGGTCTGGGACCAGTGGTACATACTCTGAGACTGACCTCGGGCTAGTGCAGGACTGGTCTAGGACCAGTGAGAGTGTTACATACTATGACGCTGACTTCAAGTCGGTTGAGACTAGTCTGGGACCAATGGTACACTCTTTGAGACTGCGATACTGGTCTGGAACTAGTGGTAGGAGTGGTACATACTATGACGCTGACTTCGGGTCAGTTGAGACTGGTCTGGGACCAGTGGTACGCACTTCGAGACTGGCTTTGAGTCAGTGGAGGATGATACTGGTCTGGGACCAGTCGTAGGAGTTGTACTCACTATGACGCTAACTTCGGGTTGGTTGAGACTGGTCTGGGACCAGTGGTACATACTCTGAGATTGACTTTGAGTCAATATGATACATCCTCGATCATTTCTTCTTCTTCATAATTCAGACAAAAGCAGAGCAGAACAAAACAAAGCAGAGTAGAGTAGAACAGAGCAAAGCAGTACAAAATCAGTATAGGGCAGAACAAGACAAAGCATAATAGGGAGAATAGAGTAGAGCACGGCAAGGGTTAGGCTGTACAGGGCAGTGAATTTGATGGATGAATAGTAGCGACCAACAGACAAATTGCAGATGGAGTTCTCCTTAGTTGAGAGGGAGTGTTAAAATTGGAAACTAGGGCCAAACTCCATGTGAGTCATCTTATTCATGGCTAATAATATTTTTATTAGATTCCTCTCGTCGATAGGTGTAGGATTGATCTAAAGATCATCTGATTCCGATAAGTATTTATGGAGATATGAATTTATTTTGATTATGGAATTATTATCAAGCCAACCTACAACTCATGTAGGCTCAGAAACCCAACAGTCACATCTATTCAAACATCAATAGTTGTGTATAAATACAGGAGGAATTTTCCTCATTTGCACTCACTCATCTCATCACATCTCTCTCTGTCTCTTGCACAGAAAAGAGGCTCTTCTCTACTGCGCAAAAAAGAGACTCTCTCTCACACATGTGGAAAGAAGCTGCTGAACCTGAAGCTGCAACTGCAGATCCAAAATTTGACTAGTGTTGACCATCAAACGTCCTCTTCTGAACTGCGTTGTAGTTCCATCTGGACCTCCTCTGAAGGCCACATTTTTTGGTGGTGGAATCAAGCTGATTCGACGGTTGGTTTGCGAGATATCAACTACCCTAGTTTCGATGAAGCAGCCACTAATGTTGATGTTGCTGATCTAGGGTTTGCTACTACCGATATAAATCAGATTTATTGTACTTGTTTGGTCAATTTAGTGTCCTAAATTGCTTCTACATAAATTATCAATCTGGGTATTGTAAACTGATGAATTATAGTGCACTATATGTGCTAAATGGCCCTTCCTACTGTTATCACCCCAAGAAACTCTCCTAGGTTGTATCTCAGAGATGCTCGGGAACATTACAAACTCAACATAATGTTGGAAATGGATGAATGGAAGGAATGATGCTTGTTCAAGCCAGATAACCACTCCTACTTTGCTTGAATCCAGATATGCGTGAACACCGCCAAACTACAAGGCTTTAGACCACCAATTACTCACAATTTAGGAATTGGGCGAATATGGAGAATACTGACCACACCAGCAGATGCATAAGACCATGTGATGGCCTGCTGCAACCAGTAAAGTGGTCTACAAATCTGTTTCCTAATGCACAGACAGGATGACAGCTCTCTGCCACCAGGTTAACAGAAACCTGAATAACACATTCACTGATACATACAAGACTTTAACACAGAGGTAGGATGACAACTCCTCTAATGCTAAACATCAAGATTTCAAGAAACTGTATAACAGGCACAACCTAGAACAAAATAGAAATGGAAAGTGAGCAATTAACAACAAAAGAAGCTTGTATAAGCTGAAAATGAAGACGAGACACTGCAAGTATCAAAGCAGTTACAGTCTCCAGAAGTTGAACCTTACATCAAAACAACAACCATCAACCCTGATTACATCTGTTTTCTGGGTATATATAGAGTGTCTTCATAAAGATGTTCTGTTATTCTAGGCATGGAGGGGTCATAATTGACCACCAACCGCTTTAACTATCTGATGGAGCCTCTAGTGCACTCTGCCTACTTCAGTGGACGAATTTGATCTTCTCGGATGCTCTGTTGTCCTTCTTGAGCAGGTGGAGTGTCGTATGGAAGAAGTTCCATAACTATTAAATGCGTTGATCTTCTCGAGGCATGTCCTTTTTCTTCTCGACCATCCTGTTTTCTGAATGTGGTGGTTGAAGAGTAACTGCGCAAAGTACTGAACACTGGCCACCTTCGTCCTTTTGGGAGTATGAAATGGCTATGGACGTGGACAGTATGGACGAATGAAGAAGGAAGATTGGCCACTGGATCATGCAGATGGACGGCGGAAATTGCTTGGCAAGGAGTACCGGGAGGTGAGGTGGAAGATGATTGTGTGCCGTTGGATCTCGAGTGAGCAAATCCAACGGTCATCGGGCGAAGGATATGCACGGGGGGTTAACAAGCGGGGAAAGCGGTTTTGGCGACAGGTGGTATTGATCGCACCGCTTTTGGAGGGTGAGCAGTAATCATACGAGGGCTCACAATCACAATCATCGCATGGTGCGTGGTAGACAGGACGTGATGAAAACCACTTTGATCGCGAGTTAATGCGCGAGCGGTTTGTGAGAGTGGGAGGAGCAAATGTCATCCGATCACGGTCGCCATGATCGGACGGTGCGGATTTGATCGCACAGGTTTCGTTTGATGTGACAAGGAAACGACAGATTGGGGTGTGAAAAGTCAATGATTGATAACTCGGGTAAAGGGTTCGAAGGTGCATGGTCGTGTGAACACGGTTGCATGAGGGTTTGGGCTTTGCGCTTGGGCTTAAGAGTGAGGGCACTTTACTATGGTTTTTAAACCGAGAAATATGAGAAATGGAAATCAGAGGAGGGAAAGGGATATAGAAGAGGAGGGGAGGATAGCCACCATAAATCTTTCTCTGAGCACAACCGAGGACCTAACTTGCTTTCAGCTTTTGAGGATCAATTTTATATAGCAGAGCTAACACCTACTTCAGTGTTTTTGAATTTTAAGTTGTTTTGGGGTTTTGATCTTTAATTCCTAACAAAATCTTGAATCTACTGCTGCTAAGAAAATGAAATGAGAGCTAAAAGTGCTTTAAGCTAGATTTGAAAGTAAAGTATTAACCAAGAAAATGAAAACAAAGTTTCTCTTCTTGCTATTATGATTGTTTCCAAAACATGGACTGAAAGGACTTAAGACTACTATCTAATCAATTACAAAACCAAAGCTTAAATGAGATATTAAAACTGAAAATGAGATTGTAGCTATCTATGATGAACCAAAAATGAAATACTGAAAATAAGATTACAACTATTGTCTAATTTATTGGAAAATCAAAACTTAATGAACAACTGAAAATGGAATTTCAACTAAATGAAAAAACTATGATTGAAAATGAAATTGCAACTAATCTACCATAAAAACTAAATGAAGTGTTTTGTCACTCTGCTACACAATTTCGGGAGAACAACCTCCTTGTGATAGCATTTTGAGGGATTCAATACTTCATTGTTCTAAAATTGAAAATGAAATTGCAACAAAAGTAAATGAAAGCCTAAGACTGAAAGTGATTGCAACTAATCTATTATAACAACTAAATGAATGCTTTGTCCCTCCGCTACACAATTTTGGGAGAACAACCTCCTTGTGATAGCATTTTGAGGGATTCAATACTTCATTGTTCTAAGGAAAAGTAAACATAAAAATGCAGAGAAAGACTCATTCATAAATGAAATATTTCACCACTTAGTTTGAAGATGAACCATCAACTGAAAGGGCTTTCGGAAACATTCACTTACAACATGAGTTACTAAACTAACAACAATATGGCATCAAAAAAACTAATGAACAACAAATGAAAGAAACTAGACTAATGATTAGCAAATCTAAATTACTCTATGCTACTGACATCAACATCAAGCTACTGATAAGAAACTAGAAAGTAGTGAAACAAAAGAGCTATTTTGTGCTAATAAGAAGATGACACAAGATTCATTATGAACAGAGTTAGAAAATGGTTATAAAAATCATGGAAAAAACATAGTGAATATACAATTAATCATGAAAGACAAAACATAAATAAAATGTAACCTTGACCAATGCAGGGCCCCTCTACAAAGGTCTCGGATTATCAACACTTAATCAACACTCCAACAATGCTTCAGGTATCCATTAAAACAAAGTCTTTATATTAAAACAGAGAATGAGTTCTTCAAACTATAGAGCAGAAATCTCAACTTAATACATAAGAAAAAATTGAACTTGTTCTGCGTTCTTCACACTGGTATTTATAGGGGAATTATACAACTGTTTTAAAGAGAGAAATAAGCTGCAATAAAAAACGTAGACAGGAAAGTATGTGGAGTTCTTGTCCTTGGTTGCTTGGAAACATAAATCTTATGGTAATGGTTGTTGGATTCTGTTTGCACAGGTGGCAAATGAAGTCTGTGGCCTCAAGAAACTGCTTTGGATCCCATCACTGAGAAACATGTGCAAAACAGAGTCCTGTTTGCCATAGGTTTCTATGTTTGACTTCCCTTTGACCAGAGTCTTCCTCATCGATCTAGGCCAGATGAATAGGATACAATCCATGTCCTAATGTTTTCCAAGCTACCCATGTAGTCCTTTCCCCTCTCGACACCTGGAACCTACAAAAGCGTGGAAGTAGCTGCGTAACAACCGATTAGCTGCAGAATGTGGCTGTGTTCCGTAGCTAAAAGACAAAAAATTATTCAAATAGCAAACATAACAGTATAACATGTAAATCACTGAGATATACTCCTTGAGGCAATGTATAATGGTTTTTGATGATTAGGATGCATTTTTCATGGAAAAACTGAGAAGGAAGGACGAGAAAAGTAGCTAAGGGAAAGACAGTTTTGGAACTCAACATACCCCCACTGCAAGACTATTGCATGTCCCCATGCAATCAAAATCGTGAACTCCCTCCTCCTACTGCATTTGTTCTGAGACTTCAGCCAAAACATCCAACCACTTCTTGCTTTTCTTTGCACCAACTACCATCTTAGGCTTCCTCATGAGGAATCTGTACTTGAGGTTAATGAGTGCCCTGTTTAGCTTCTTATTTTTCCTTTTTAGTTTTTTGTTCTTCTTCTGCCATAAACCCAAGTGAAGCATAGTGTTCTCATGGATAATATTATCCAACTTGTTCTGTTCTTTTAATGCTTTATTTTCTCTTTGGATGTGCTTATTTAGAACTTCTAGCTCATAGATTTCCTGTTTAAGTGAGCCAGTTAAAGTCTCTTGTGATGTGGCACACTGCTCAGGATTATATGAAGTCCCTGGGTCAACTGATGTACCCTTTTTCTCCAATGACTCTATGTAGTCATAAATCTATTGGATTGAATCGATGCCTGGAGAGGCTCTCCTTGGGCTGCTTTCAATGTTTTGTTGAGGAGAGATCTGTGGGCTTTGCTCATATGTAATATTGTCATGGGATTGAGTTGGAGTTTCTTCCCCCAAATCTATGAACTGGGTCTCTTTTGATTTTTCTTTCTTCACTTTTCCCCTGAGTGTAGAACTTCTCCTCAAACTTTGGGAGCCTATGATTTCTTCCTCTATAACCTATTTCCTCTTCCCTTTCTCTTTATCTTTCTTGACTTGTTCTCTGATTTTGATAAGTCTCTCAGAAAGCAGTTGTTCATCATCCTTAGATGATGAAAGTTCTGGAATATTCATGTGGATTTCCTCAACCTTTTCTTTCATTTTTCTTCTATGTTTTGTCTGCTTTCTAATATTTGTTATTGTTTCAGAGATGGGCTCTTCTTCATTGTTTTTTTGTGCTGAAGTTTCAGGAGTGTTTTGAATGGTGAGACTAGTCTTCCTTCACCTACTTTTTGCAAGACTTCCCTCAGGCAATTCTAGGGCATTTTGGAAGAATTTTCTGACCAAAAAGTCCTCCCATGTGTCCCCTACACTCTTTAATTGATATTCAACTAAAATTTTTACTGTCCCATGGTGATAAAGAGTGGTTTCTATTGCTTCAATTTTCTTCTGAACATTAGTGGCCATTCTTCTCAAACTATTCAACAGGAAAAATGGGAGTTTGGGGGTTCCATCCTCAAGAAAATTCATTAAAAGTCTTATGTGATAGACATACATGGAACCAAATATTCCTTCGCATGAAATAAACTTTTGCAAAATTAATAACATGCTACCCCATTTGCTCTTAAGTGCAGAGATTGGAATCCCTTTCCTAAAAACTGAAGTGTCCATGCCTGGATTTTTGAGAATGACCTTCCAGGTTTCATCATGAAATTCTTTGTTCTTGAACCACCTCTCTCCTAGCCTTGGTAGCTTGGTTGCTTCAGCAATAAAAGACAAGGTTACTGCAAATTTTATGTCACCTATTTCTACATCCATTCCATCAAATGATCTGGCAAAATATTTGGTGATTTCTTTATGGTAACCATTGAATTTTTCAATGAAACTCAACCAACCAGCCTTCTGCAACATTCCTTTCAGCTAAGGATAACCTTCCATGTACTTCACCCCTATGGGTTGAGTTCTGACGATGAGCCCCATCACCTCTGTTCTCTTATGTTCTTCAAAATTCCCTTCATTGTTTGAGAAATGGAGTGACTGCGTAAAGAGGACTGTGTATATGACAGTGGAACAACTGGTATATAGAAAAAAAAAATAGAAAAAAAAAAAAAAAACTATGGATATGGGGATGGAATGAAAGACAACTATGAGTATGAGATAAACGACTATTCATACAGGGTATATGAAAACAGAGTAGTTGTATGCATAAAATGTGTGGAAATAGAGTGTGCCCAAGGTATATGAAAACGAAGTGGTTGTACATGTAAACTGTGTGAAAAACAGAGTAACTGTTATACATAGAGGATACGAAAATAGAGTGACTGTGTGTACAAGGTAACAGAGTGTTTGTATGCACGAAATATATGAAAAACAGAGTGATTGTATGCACAAAAAATTTGCAGGAGTATAAGAGAAAAACATGGTGTAATAAATAAAAAATCAAGGTTTTGAAGAGTCGTATTCAAATAGGTTATGTCATGAATCTAATTGTTTAATAAGTGTGTTGGAGAAGTTCGGTTAAGTACAAGTCATTGAGTTTAAAATGGAGATTGCATCATTAGACTGTTGTGATGCAGGAAAGTGTTCCCTCTGCAGATAGAGGCAACCCCTCTAGCCCTAGAGTGGGTCTAGTCACAACAAAGACAAATCAATAATTGATTTCCTTAAACAGTCATCGTTGGAGGCCTACCTCAAACCGGTGGTTGATGAAGTTCCGTTGCACTGCTCCAGCTTCCGTTTCCTTCTCCTTAACGAGCGATTAACCTGAAACAACACAAGAAAACAACAAAGCACATAACCGGGAAACAACAATGATCTATTTACTCATAAATTCAAGAAATCATAAGCTATCAAGTAAATTACATACAAGACATAGGAAAACATCATTGATTGTATTAATAATGAATCAAGAGCAAGCTTACAACCAAGCTTAACGTCGCAAGCATTCTCGAAGGGTCCAGCCAGTATGTTTCTCAAGCATTCACTCTTCAAGGATGAATCTACCAACATACAATGTCTCTCTCTCTCACTCATAAGCTTTAACATAAAGTTAAGGGCACTCCACAACCTTCCACAAGCTATCAACAATCCCACACTTTTCACACTTACACCAGCTATCTATCAAACTCAAAAGCACTAGCAGCATTGCCCAACCAAAAGAACTCAAAAAACTCACAGATCATAACAATGGTGAGTGCTTTAATAGGAGAAAGAGTCTCCATGAAATGAGGGAGGAGGAGCTCATCCTCAAGGAAGGTAGCACAAATGACGGAACTACCATACCAGAGGGGGAAGGGCGACCCAAACTATCCCAACAACCAAGTCTCGAGACATCCAAAAGGCCGACTATTGGAATAAATTCGCTCAATCTGGATCATCGCGAACCATAAAATAATTCTCCACGACGGCATTGCAAGGAGGTAACGCACGCAGACCCATCATTGCTATATATAACTCATAACCTCGCGCCGGGTCTAGAAATCCAACCGTCACAGGAATAGATGTACACCTACGATGGAGTCGCAATGAGACCATTATTGACATGGGATCATCACGTATATTAAGGATTTACTTGCGACGAGGCATAAACTTAGGGAATGAGGGTCAATTTGCAGCATCAAAGAGCATTTGTTTAATCTCCTTAGATCAGTGGGAAGATATGAACATGTTTATTTGACACATGACACAGCAGAGGGACTGAGATGAGGACAGTGACAAATTACTGTGTAACAGATGCCCCCTAAAGCATGAAGCCCGAGAGAGTGGGAGGGTGAAATGCTTTACGAAACTATCTGAACTAGAAAACCGCGTCGAAGATCCTGCAGGTAGAAGTACAAGTGATATCTGTGATAGTGAAATACATATAGTCCAGGTATGGGCACAGCCATCCAGAAGACATATGAAACTAGATCTATGGTATGGACGCATCCATCCAGTTGACAAGACCATGACAATGATAAAGATATTGTCGCAGCCATCCATGAAGACTCAGGTATGGTTGCAACCATCCATCAAAGAGTTATATATGTAATCAAAAACCAATCCACGCAGCCCGAACATATGTAATCTGAGTTCAGGGTCTTGAAACCCATCCGATGTATAGTACAAATTCTAGCATGCGAATATATGTGCTAAAGTTGAGCATGATAGAAAGTCGCTCAATTACTGGTCAATGATGAAAACTGTTAACAAGCACGAGAGAAACCACCAATAATGTTAATGGCTCTCAAGGTACTGTCCAGTACAATCCACTAAGTGTGAAAAATAAGCTGAAGTTGAACACTCATGGAATCACCCAATCAAAGACCAATGATGAAAGTCTATCGTTAGGCGCGAAGAACTTGCCATTGAGGTATGCAAGTTCCAAGGTACCGAAGGGGATCTCTAGGTCAATCTCCTGGATAATGAGTTGGCGTCAACAGGAGACGACCCATTGCAAGAGGGCCATAACGTTTCCCCCATCAATGACACGAGATAAGGAACAAGTGGTAGATGGTGAAACAGAATATTATTGGAGGAGATAAGGGTGTAAATTGCAGAAGTATTATACTCTTGAACATATCGGCGACACGACTCCAGAATGTGGCAGCATTTTGGTACCAAGGGATCAGAGGCTTAATGGAGACAACACGGATCAGATGGAATGAGGCAAAATGGCCACCCAGAACCCCGGAAGGCCAACTGACATTGTGTGGATATCTCAACCCGACAAGAAGCATAAGTGTCGATGTTCAAAAGTGACTAGCTGCTGGAGGTAACCAATGATGACTTCCAAATTTCCCCCACCATTGCTGGCGAGTACCCTAATTATTTTTGAAAACAAGCTTGAAGGGGATAACATATGCTTGTAATATAAGTTCAACCTTCAGACGAATCCAACCTAGTAATAATTTAACAAGCCCTAGGGAGGAGAAGCTCTAGTCTCATCATGGTGACGAGTCCAATGTCGTCAAGGTTTAACAAGTCCGACATAGGGAAAACTTGGAGTCTTTTCCATGTTTAGAGAGTTTGAAAAAGACACGGAAAAAGAAACTCCAGGGGGGTCCTTTTCGTAAATTTGTGTCCCTCGAGCCTGAAAAAGTATAAAATAATACTCAAAGAACCGCTTGACCATTACGACCAAGGAGTGCTTTTCGTAATGAATGACCTCGATCCGAAAAAGTAAAAAAATTATTGAAAACACGTCGTTTCATAACCAGTATCGAACTCGAAACGACAAAAGTCCGACGATCGTTTCATGTTTATATGGTCAAAAAAGAGTTTAAAGTGGACTGCCTTTTTAATCCGTTTAATGAGTTGAAATGGAAAAACTCAGCACTCTTTTCATCTTTTACGAGTCAAAAAAGAGCTTAAAGGAGACTCGTCCTGGAGGAACGAGTGGTATAAAGGGTAGCAACTGGTTCTGAGAATGGTGGAACTGCTCAAAACATGTAATGGTCAAGAGGCTGCTAATAAAACCACTCATCGTTGCGGTTCCTTAGGAAAGGAAAAACAACCAAGTGAAAGCATATGATCAGCCAAAGAAATGGTGGCGATGGAATGAAACAACCAAGGCTCATCTAGCAGAATTTAGCGGATAAAAACGGAAATCACGAGATGTAAATCATGTATGGGTTCATTTTTACACAAGCTTGAACCATGGAGAACTCTACTTGGATTCGGTTTCATGTTTACACAAGCTTGAAATGAAAAACTATGCTTGTTATAAGTTCGCATGCCCCCAACATAATGACGCAAATCAAGGTACATGCCCCTCAAGTTTCATTGCATTCAACGAGGTGGATGGAATGAAGGTTCACTTTCGAGATCTTGGAAAGACTCAACTCGGATTTTACAAGATCTTAATCAAAGACTCGATTTGGAAAAGGGAGTTGTTTCATTTTTTAATGAGGTTGACATAGTAAAAGAACTATCCTCATAACCCTGTTTTATTTTTTAACGAGGTTGACACAAGATCAAGAACTTTCCTCAACACTCCTTATTTCATTTTTTAATGAGCTTGACACAAGACAAGGAACTATGCTCCACACCCCTTGTTTCATTTTTTAACGAGGTTGACACAATATCAAACTATCTTGGAGACTCCCTGTTTCATTTGTTAACGAGCTTGACATAAGACAAGGAACTATGTTCCAGGACCCTTGCTTTATTTTTTATCGAGGTTGACACAAGATCAAACTATCCTCGAGACCCTCGCTCATGGGCTTCTGGGGAAAATGGCTCCCAAGATATCTTTGCGGGATGGAAGAAACATGCTACGGGAGGAACACATGTCATGAGACATGAATGACAGATCAGGTTCCAATGCCCCCAGTACATGATGTACGAGACCATCTGCATGATCATCAGCAGAGGCGGAGACGGAACAGGTAGCCACATAATTGTCCTGCGGCTAGGAAGGTACTGCTTGGAAGAAAGAACCGATAGGGGACGACGGCTGCACAGGAGGCACCAGGGGACTAAAGAATGATAATTGATCTGAGTAGAGCAGAGCCAATAGAGCTGAGCTGAGCAGAGCAGAGCCAATAGAGCTAAGCAGAGCAGAGCAGAGCCAGTAGAGCTGAGCAGAGCCAACAGAGCCAGCAGAGTTGAGAAGAGCAGAGCCAACAAAGCCAACAGAGCAGAGCAGAGCCAGTAGAGCTGAGTAGAGATAGCAGAGCTGAGAAGAGCAGTGCAGGGCACTGATGGCAGAGATAGTACGATTGGACATATGGATCAGCGGATGGAGTTCTCCCTAGTTGAGAGGGAGTGTTAAAATTGGCAAATAGGGCCAAACTCCATGTGGGTCATATTATTTATGGCAGCTGATATTTTTATTGGATCCCTCTCGTTGAGAGGTGTAGGATTGATCTAAATATCATCCGATTCCGATAAGTATTTATGAAGTTATGAATTTATTTATGTTATGGACAAATTGTTAAGTCAACCAACAACCTATGTAGGCTCAGAAGCCCAACAACCATGTCTATTCAACCTATACGTTTTAGTACAAATAGAAGAGGACTTCAAGTCATTTATACACACACTTGAATGGCTTCCTCTCTCTACTTGTCTTTGTGTTTTAGTAGAAGGAGAGATCCTAAGGAAAAGCCGGAAAAGCTAGAAAAGCCAGAACTACTGAAAAAGCCAGAAAAGCCAAAAAATTTGGAACTACAGGAAAAGCCAAAATAGATGGAAAAGCCAGAAAAGCTAGAACTGTCGGAAAAGCCGGAACTGCCGGAAACGGTAGAAAATCCAGAAATGCTGGAAAAAGCGGAAAATTCGGAAAAGCCATAAAAGTCGGAAATGTCGAAACTGTCGGCACTGTTGGAAAAGTCGGAATCGCCAGAAAAGCTGGGACTATAGGGAACTGTCGAAACAGCTGGAGCATCTGTCTCCAAAGGAAGGCAACATGATGTATGAGATCATGGGCAGCATAATAACCAGCATGATGATATGAGCATGGGCAACATAATGATGCATGATGATATGAGTATGGGCAACATGATGTATGAGATCATGGACAACATAATAAGCAGCATGATGATATGAGCATGGGCAATATATTGATGAATAAGACCATGAGCATGGGCAGCTTGATGATGAATAATACCATGGAAGATGTAGCATGATGAGCAGCATGAAGATAAGAGCAACTCAGTCATCAAGGCTCAACACATGTGACAGTACATCAAAGTGTCACATGGTAATGTGAAGCAAATAGACGAGATGCAACACTATGATAGGTGAACGAGTCACCTTAGAGAATCAATTGAAGCAATATGTCTTCAATTGATCTCATGCTGATATCTCTCTGTTGAACTTTGAAGAACATAAAAGAGGAATTGATCAAGGGTTTCCTCACATTATGGGGTTTGTCCCTGGCTAGTGCCACATCTTGTGTCCTCTTGTCTTGGCTTGTCTTGTGCGATTTATATTTGTGTTCTATCTGTGGTTTACTTTATGTTGATGTGATTGCTAATGTGGAAAAGAAATTGAAATAAATTGCTTTAGCATAGAACATACCTAAAATTAACACAAAGACTCCCACTCTTGATATAGGCCTAGAATCTATGCAAGATTATATCCAAAACTGACCTAAAGATATATACAATAAAAATTGATGAGAAACTCTAGACTTGTGATGGACCAAGTTCTAAGTACAACAACATAGACCATTCTATCAACTATGACAAGTAACATAAACTTACAACATAATATAGATTTAGCATACTTGGTGTAGCATCAAAAATGTGTAGCATCAAATGTGTAGTATCAATAATAGGACATCCGAAGCGTGGTACCAAAACTAACTGTGACATATAGAGACATACAGATATAACCGAGACCTTTTATATACTTACGTTTTCCTGCAAAAACATATGTCAAAGATGATACTTATATTTTAAATGTAAACACTAATCATATATACATTGTTGTAGGAGACTTACATTTGACTGTTGATGTGTGGTCCTTACTGCAATGATCCTTGAATGCATACTTTTTATTGTCTTCTAGGAGCTTGATATTGAATCTGTTGTATCTATGTAATTTCGGATCTCTAGAGTCTCACATTTCATCCTGTGGTAACCCTATGAGTCCTCTATCCAACCCCATAGGTCTGATCAATATTGGATTATTCAAGAAAGAGTTATGCCCATTATCCCATGATGACCTGATTATAGATTGGTTTAGTAGAGAAAACTTGTACGAAGTTCTACGTGTCCCTGTTGCAAACTTCGGCCTTGAAAACATTACTCAACAAACTATAGTCTGTCATATTTCTGTGACTATTTACAAAATTTGAATCCATTGCTCAGAGAGAATGTTATGATGATTTTCCCAACATCGCTTGTTTGACATGGAATTCGGGAGCCTGCAAAAACCCTAACTTCCTCAAACCATATCTCCAAAAATATAGATCCAAGATCTGAAATTCAGTCACGAGGTCCATCAAGATTTCGGCTCAAATGGGTTTTAATTTTAGCATTTGAAGCTTCACGGAAACACAGTTATAGCGAAACTTCCACGATGATGTGTTTGAAGCCACAAAATCCCTACTAGAGGAGGATATGAGGGTCATTATTTATATCAATGTCTTGAGTTGAGAGGGTCCTCAACAAGTGAACGTTGGAGGGATTTTAGGAGGAATTTTATTATTATTAATTATTGAATATTCAATGACCACAACCAATTATGAGTGCCATGCCATAACCCCATAGGGTTTTATCCCACTAACTGGGGTTACTAACTTCAAACATGAATATCTCTCAAACCATGAAGAAACACTTGGCGTGCCATATATCAACGGAAACATATCGACGAGTAGAATCCATCTAAAAGATTTTTGACTCATGATAGAGTAAGTTGTCAAGTCAAAATGCCCATGCAAGATCGGGGTAGCCCCTGGTGCTACTTGGGTTGACATCAATGACAACCATTGATCCACAGATTATGTGCACTTTATGTACCAATTAAATGGTTGGGTGGAGAAGTCGTTAAAGGTTTTTATGTGCTAAAGCCTTCGCGCTGACTGTCCCTTATCCTCTTCCCACGTGGACCAAACCACGTCGCATATCGCAATCGCAAGTTTTGGAAGGGTGCAACCGGAAGCAAAGATTACAGATTACCGATCCTCGAGCTCTGATATTGGAAATGGGTCCTAGGCACATATGTAGTATGGTCCCACATATTATGTGTTGGGACCTGTTACAATGCAATATATCAAAGAATCAGCCCCCATCCCAGCTAAAGGCTTTTAGCTCCAGAAGGCTTAGGCCTTGAGTCCCCAGGTTTCCACCATGGAGTTTTCACCTAAGCCCTTGGGGCTAAGGCATAAGGAGCCAAAGGAAATCGACAATCGTAGCTTTATGAATCCAATTATGCTTAAAGTTCCTAAATGGCCTAAGTCCCGATACACTTGTATGACTTGTTCCGCGGGGCACGATTGGTTATGTTGGCTTAATCAAGATTGTAAGAAGGGATGGATGAGACGGCATTTGTGTTTAGAGTCTGTTATGGCCATTACACATGTCACTCCCGGTTCTTGCAAAAGAATAATCAAAGCGGTTAAGGCCGAAAGCGATAAGGAACCTACCGAGAGAGTATGAGGCGTAATTTAACAGAGACATGTTTGGACTAGAGGCCAACAAAGAAGAGTGGTGTGGAGATATTTACAAGACCATCATTTTAATTCATTGGTGAATTCTGTTTTGTTGTTTTTTATTGATATCGTTATGATGTTTTATTTCCAAGAAATGTATCTTTCTGTTGTAATAATTGGAGGCGACAGAGCCAGCACACCGAGACAGCTAGTCATGTAGGCAACTGGAAGTTTAGCCTGAGATATTTTGTAATTTTCCTATTCTCCCTCTCCTTATAAAAGG
Organism: Pinus taeda; assembly: GCA_000404065.3. Classification (NCBI taxonomy): domain Eukaryota; kingdom Viridiplantae; phylum Streptophyta; class Pinopsida; order Pinales; family Pinaceae; genus Pinus; species Pinus taeda. The sequence continues at coordinate 44,934 of APFE030263928.1, forward strand.
GAGGAAGAAGCAATTAATAAAGGTTCTGAATTCTGAAGAAAAACTACATGTGATTTATGAAGCTGTATGAATTACATATTTGCATCTTTCAAAATATAAATGAAATAGTGGTGATTCCAACCTTCGAGTACTACAGTATGTTACCTATCTATTAAATTCCATTATGTTCACATTTCCTCTCTGATTCATGCAATTGTAGGTGCCAGAAATGTCTCATATGTTCTTACAGATTCATTTGTGTTGACTAGTTAATGCACATGTTTGTATGTATATTTGAGATTATATCTTTAAATTTGTGGTCCATGAATCATAGCATCCAATCCTCTTTCATCCATTATGTCTATCTTTAACTCAGATAAGTGTAGAATTCTTGATGTTTCAAACTCTATGGAGTTAGTCTATCTCATTCTCTTCTTTCATTACTCTGCAAAAGATGATTAAAATACAGGTCCCCGAATTACTCGGCCTCGACTAGTTTATACTTGTATCCATGTGAGTTGTATATGTGAAAGGATACCAGAAATACAAGGCTTATGTCCTTGGATGAAGGAACCAATCCATGTTGTTTATTGTATATTTGTATTTATTATGTGCATAAAATGTATATGATGTCTACAGTTTCTTGAAGATCATATAAGACACATAAAAGATAGATGTTACCAGGCACTGGTCTTGTAAGCAATCCAAGGATGTCTCTGGAAGCGACAACACCCCCCTCGAAATAGGTAAAACAACCACACCATAAACCCTAAACGAGAAATGAACCACTGCAAACAACATTGCCTAACGTGGTAAAGAAACCACACCCTAAACCCTAAACGAGAAATGAACCACTGCAAACAACATTGCCCGACACGATAAAGCAACCACACCCTAAACCCTAAACGAGAAATGAACCACTGCCAACAACATTGCCCAACGCAGTAAAGCAACCACACCCTAAACCCTAAACGAGAAATGAACCATTGCAAACAACATTGTCCAGTGAGTAGCACCAGAATGGCGGACCAGGTGAACTAATACTAGAGTTGAGAGGAGCTATCGTTGGCAGAGCGCATTTCCCACACACCGTACCCAAACAAGATAACACAGGGCAATGAAGACATGCCACAAAACACACTTGAGGAAACCCTAGACAACAGGAAGAAGGGTTTATTTAATGCACCCACCCACTGCAACAGGTGGCACATCCCAATCAACAAGTGTCATACGACAGAAACTAAGTCTCCACATCAGTAGCCAGCGTGGACGTGAGGGTGCACAGGTAATGGCATCCCTCCCCTATACTCATCTTTATCTTGGGATATTTACCACGAATCATTTTCTCGGTGTACTTGATTTGTGTACAAAATCATTTTCTCTCGAGGCACAACTTTTATCCACATCTGAGAACCAAGACTACTCAAAGTCTCTTGTTGTCAATCTACACCACATACACGACTCCAACAAACATGTTTGTGCAAAATTTTGGGAACCACGTCCCTGCATGTCTCTATATTGGGGAATTTTTGTTAAAAGTTAGCCCTTTGTCTCCCCGTGGTTCTGCTAAAAAATTGTCAAGCTGTTGGGCCACACAAATTTATAATGTGCTTGTGCTACTCATGGGCTTCGATTTCTACCAGTGAAGGCTTATTCCAACATTTTGTAGGTCTTCCTCAGAAGACAGTTTAGTTACCAGGACCATTCCATCTTGGAATTCATTAGTCCTGAAAATGTGGTCTGTAGTCATTGCTCTCAAGGGATGCTCCACTTCTCTTCTGAAAAGGGTTAGGTTTTCTAGCTCAAATTTGCCAACCTTTCACATAGAATTTGAAAGAGATTTTCCTGAATAGAAGTTTGGTCTATAATGAATTTGCATCATCATGCTTACCACTAGATTCTCTTCACGTCTTTTTCCTTGCGATTTTCATCTCCCCCATCTTAGAGACATTTTCCTATCTCATAGCTTCCCACAAGCTGGTCTCGCTGCAAATTCGTCATGGATTTGCTATCTCAAATTTTGTTATTATTTGTAAGTTCTCGTAACGTCAGATGAGTAAGTTTAAGAACTTCTAATGAATTAGAAAAAAACTTGTTTTGTATTTCCAAATTAAAATTTATTTCTGTTCATGTTTTGTTTTTTTGTTTTTTTTTTATCTGTGTGGTTCACGACCACCCTTGGCATTGGGTGGCCGTTACGTCCACAATCGGAAACTAGGCTGATCGGAGGGGATCAAACCTTTCGGCCATCGCAGACCTGACCCCAAGAGCTTTTCAGGAATTGACCCTGTGACCTCCCATCTGGCGAGGCCCTGACTTAACCGATTGAGCTAACTCTTGGGGCTACATTTGTTCATGTTACTTAGATGTTTTTTTTCTTAATTAATTAGGTTGAATCTAGGTTGGGATTTAGTTTCAATATTATATGAAGAGATGATCTACCTATCTATATGATGATGTCATCAAGATTATGAAGTCCTGGTGGAGCCTAAATGTTCCATGGCATAATTTTTACCCTCATTCCACACTCAACTCTTCCCATGAAATTTGAACTGGTGATGACCTAATTACGAATAATTTCGAGGAATAATCTCGTACAAATCAATAGTCTTCATGAATTTAAATTATTTTATCCTATTTCCATTGCACATGTTCCTTCACAAGACACTTGGTTCCTAACAATGTTTTATTATCCTTACATTAATCCCAAGAATAGTATAATATTTTATAAAATTTACTATAAATAAATATAATACAATAACAAATAATTATAATTAAAGAAAATAATAAATATTATATTGCGAGGATAGGCTTGTCTATTTCAAAATAGAACTTCCCCAATTTTAATTAACTTATCAGTAATTATTAGGTGGATGGTAGAGATTTAACTTTCATAGAATATGCTAAAATATCCATAGCAATATTTACAAATCAAGGGTTAAGATTTATCTCCAAATTAGTTATGCTATTTTAATTAATTTATGTCAAATTAATTAATTAAAAAATCTCATATCAACAAGCATCATATTGCGCATGTGGTATTGATAAACCATGGAAATGGCCCATGGTATTGTAACAAAAACTATTTACAAGTCAAGAATTTCCATGATAAAGAGGGGTTGAATCTCTATGATTAAGCATATTGTTATATGTTTTTTTAATTTTATATATGTTTAACTCATATTAATTGTTTTTATAATTAATAATAATAATAGTAATTAAAAATAAAGTTATAATTTAGTAACTTTTTATGATATTTTTAAATATTGGCAATGTGAGATGTATCATGGGGTAAATGTTTTGATGTGAATCATGGATTTATGCCTATGGCATTTACCGACCATCTAATTTATATGACTTCGTTACTTATGATGTTGTGAAAAGTACATCTCCCAGTTTTCAAACTAGGTTATCCAACATTACATATGTTACCCTCACATGTAGTCATCTCTCAATTAATTGTCATATAACACTTTAAGCTAGTTACATTAATTTAACCACTCAATAGCTAGGATCAACTTTATAATATTAATATGATAACATTAGAAGATATCTATTAACTACTAGCATATTAGCAATTTGGTCCCCTAAAACTGATTAGTTTTGAAGAAATTTTTATCCTTGACCTCTTCTATTAAATACCATATTTCGTTTGTAGGATATTGGCCCTTCAAATAAATTCTATGCAACTCTTGTTTAGCCATGTGAGTTTCATGAAGTTTCCTTTACAAAATAATGTCATGTTCCAACTTAATCTACACATCTTCCAATATTGGCAATTCTTCCTTCCTCTCGTCGAGCATGGATTTCCGCTATGGGCTACACAATCTCAAAGGGACTATACCTAATGTGCTTTAGTTTCTTCCTTGGGCCTTGTATTCATTTCTTATTGAGACGAAAACATACCATATCTTCCACCTAAAATTGATGTGATACCACATGTAAACCTTACCTTTCCTTATACCTTTACATGCTCTTTACAACTACTCTACCCCTACCTATGTATAAGTTGAATAATTTCAATGAAACTTATGGATTTGTTTTGATCATCATTTCCCTCTGTTGATTTCTGTCTAGTGGTTTGAACAAATGGAATTTCAAAGGGCACCCAAAGAAAAATTCCCAAACATGTTTGAAATGGTGATTAATTGTTAGAACTATGAAGTCCCTAGTTATAATAATGTTGTAAGTAAGGTAGGTTCTCATCCCATGACTTAGGTTCCTTCTATTTACCCCCTTTAGCAAATGAACAATGATCCTATTGACTACTTTGATTTGTTCATCTATATGCAAATTAAAGGATGTACTCATTTTCCACTTAGTATCCATCATACCCCATAATGATTTTCCAAAATCAATCTAGAAATTTGTTATACAAGTAAAAAATAATGGATTTAGGTAACCCAAATATCCCATATCTTTTAGAAAAACAACTTAGCTCCTCTAGTGACAATGTACTTGTAAGGAATCAACTGCCTCATCTTGTTGAATTTATTAATCACTACATATAGGTAGTCATGCCTTTATTTAGTGTTTAGTAGCCCTCTAAAGAAATCCATTGAAATGCTCTCCCATGGTCAATATAATATAGGAAAAGGAATATATATACACATTGTTCTATTTGAAAACTTTGACACACAACAAAATTCACTTTCCTAGATAGATTTAGCAACATTGGTTGATGTGTTTAGCCCATATATATACCTTTTGTATTTTTTTTAATTAGCTCTTTCAAGCTCCAAAATGTTGATCAACTTTAAAATTATAAGTTTCTCTAACAAACATGGTTTTCTACGTTCCCTAATGGGTATACACAACTTTTCTTTCTTATACAACAAGCCATCTTTAAATGGTAGTTGAGCTTCTTCACTCATTTACGAAATTTAACTATAATCAGATGAAATCCTCTATCCTCTTTCTACTATATTTGCATATCTTCTAATGGAAAAGGTTGTAATTGTATGATGGTTGTGTGAACTCTTGTTAACTTAAATTGATTTTATAAGAAATAAACAATATTAGTAACACCCTTGTACTTGATGATAAGGTTAATCAACTATAGATAAGGCATCCACTTGATATGCCCTGCAAAGGGTTATGGTTAGTTTGAATTGTTGTCTCCTTCCCTAGGATGTTCACTACTTAATTTAAAGTTAGTATCTAATTGTTAAAGGTAAGGTATCCTAACACCATTCTACTAAAGGTTTTGAAATGATAAGCAATCATTCTTCCCTCTTGCATGAGTATTACCCCCGTAACATAACCAAATGAATCATCCTTAATCTCAAACTACTTTTGCAAATTTAGAACTCCAAACACAAGTTCTTAACAATACTTTTCTATAGTGTGTTGGAGGCTTTCATTAGTTCCTTCATCCTAATTTTTTTTGGCTCTCTTATGTTGTGAAGGAATGTAAAGGTGTAGCAGTAATTAAGAAATGTGAAATAACCTTCCATGAACACTAACAAATGATGATTAAACCTTTTACCTTTGTGACATGGGCTAGGGTCAATTTCGAATGATGTGCACTTTTTTGTTGGTTAAACCTTAATCAATTTGAGTACACCAATCATGAACCCTAGATAAAGAGGTACATATCTAGCAAAAACACACTTCATGTTCAAATGAAACTTCTTCTCCTTGAGGTATATCTAACACTTTCTTCAAAGTGTTTCTCCCATGTCTTGTTGTGGACTATGTTGTCCTCTAAATATACAACTATGAAGGAGTTAGTGAAGGGCCTAATAATTATGTTAATCGAACTTATAAATGTGGTTTAAGCATTAGTAAGCCCAAATGGCATTAGCAACCATTCAAGCAACTAATGCTTTATTTTAAAAAAGTGTTCCAAGTGTCTTCCTCCTTAAATATTACCTAATGATATCCTAACTTAAGATCAAGATTGGAAAACTAATTTTCTCCTTACAATTGGCCTAACTCATTAATGCTTAGTAATGAGTAACCATTGATTGTGATCTTGTTAAGTGCCCTAAAATTGACATGCATTTTTCAAGTAACATTTTTTTTGGATCCAATACAATTAAAGATCCAAAGGAGACACACTAGGCATCATAACCCCTTGATCCAAAAATTCTTGTATTAGCTTCTTTATCCCATTAAATCTCCATAAGAGATGTTTGATCTGTGAAATTTTGTCTATTGCAGCTACTAGAAATTATTCTTCTAACTGAAAAATTAATTATGTAGTTTATTTGCTACGACAAACAACGAATAAATCACAACTGCAATTTTCACCATAAAAATATTGTGGAAAATAAAATATTGGAAGCTGAGAAATTCTAGCACAAAATAATTTTGACACAGTTATTTTTCGACAATTGTCCCCGGAAAAATCCCAACTTGGGAAAACTGGTGCAACAGATGAGGGTTTTATTATTAATCTTCAACAATTTTGAGTACAATAATTTAGATGCCCAGCGGGCAATCTAATCTGGGGAAATACTAGAAAAAATATTGTGAGAATTTTCTCTCACCCCATAGCTATTTTCTTCCTCTGAAATTGCCTCCCTAGCCTTTGCGTTGAGCTCCTTGCGTCACCCTCTGTACAGAGCTTAAGCTGGCCCTCTAGAAGTTTCGGCCTTCCTTCCTTAGCCTCTTTCGGGAACTGGAAATCTTCTTCTTGGAATATTGTTGCCCTCTTCTTTCACATGCTACTCACCCTTTGTCTCTATCTTCTCTGTTGAGCTATTGCTACTGAGAAAATCAAACTTCCTGGGCAACTGAGTATCTGCATTGGATAATTTCTCCATCACTGCATCGACTTCCTCTTATAATCCACTGTTGGAGCACCAACAACGAATATTAAAACTTAATCAATGGATAGGATCATCTAGGAGTCTATCCGTGTGAATTTATAGATCATTCACGCTTTGGTTTAATTAATTCTGAATAATTAACCATATTCCCTAAGTTTAGACTTAGGAAATATTTAAAAACTGGTTAATAATCTAATTAAGTCATTTTTAGGCAGAATTTCCAAAAATGATTTCTGGGTTTCGGAGAGCTCATGTATTCTAGCCTCTCCACAAAATTTTGTGGCTAGAACACATCTGATGCTACAAAAACTAACACTCCCTCTAAGAGAGGAATGCGTTCTAGTGCAACTGCACACCTTATCGCAAAACCCCGTTCATGCATCATCTCCTGTCATGTTGCTGATCTCTGGCTATTTTGCACACAAACATTTGCACAACTCTAATATACGTTGCGTCTGTGTTGCTGTTGACCTTGCTAAACTGTTGCCAACACTGCATATGCACTGCAACTCCCACTTATCTATTGCTGCTGCAACTGAAAAGCATCCAAAATAGCCTGTCCCTACTACTGAAATGGGTTCTCCACCATACCCATTTGTTCTCTAAAACTCTCCATAGAGCTTTTGTGAGTATATCTACAACCTTCTCTTCTGTGGGAACATACTGTAGTTGGACTGCTCCATGTTGTACACAATCTTTGATGAAGTGATACCAAATATCGATGTGCTTTGACTTGTCATGAAACACTGGATTATCAGAGAGCTTTATGCAACTCTGGTTATCACAAATAGACACTGGTCGCCTCCATCCTCTACCTGAATAAGCTTACTAGCATCTTTCGAAACCATATAGCTTCGCACGTAGCTATGTTAGCTGCCATATACTCTGCTTCTGTAGAGCTTAGTGCTGCTAACTTCTACTTCCTGCTACACCAAGAAACCATCCCTGATCCAGCACTGAAGCAGTACCCGGAGATACTTTTCCTGTGTCCACTGAACTGTCTGCCCAATCTGCATCTGTGTACTCACAAAGTCTAATGTCATCTCCTCGAGTATATCTCAATCCATACTCGACTTTGTCCCGAACATACCTCAGAATATGCCTCACTACTGCCTAATGTATCCTCTTCGGCTATACCATGAAATGACTAAGGGTATTAACTGCGAAGCATATATCTAGCCTAGTGTTGACCAAATACATGAGAGACTGTTGTAGCGGCTACAACCACCCTCCAAAATTTTGTCCTGCACCAATTTCAAAGCCTCTCTTGAAGAGTTTCACTTGATGATTGCACACACTCGGTATCACTCTGTGAGCTCGTGTGAGTCTTTACACCCACCTTGCTTGTTCATTTCATTCAAGTCTCTGCATGCTGATGTCTAAGTCATGCTTGCGACAATGTTTTGGTTATGTTCAAAGTCTTCACTTCGTATGTGTTTGTTGTGTTTGCTATGAAAGCATCTATCACACTCACACACAAAGTCACATTCACTGTCACGAAAGCGTTGTCTCGATCAATGAACGATCAATCATGAGTGTCACGCTTGTCACTTACACCGTCTGTCAGTCTTGTTGAACATGTGTGTCTGGATGGTTTGGTTGTTTTGTTATCAAGTCATGCAAGTGTGTGTTCGTATGATCACCTATGCATCTTTCGATTGTTCACACACTTAGCCATTTTGTTGAAGGCTTTGACGACTTGACTCCCCTCTGACAATCGAACCATCACCATGCCATCGACTCGATCAACTGTCAACTAGAACATTTCAGAAACACCAAGCTAATCTTTTCAAGTTTTGTTGCCCAAAAGAAATTCAATTAGCTCTCATGTTGGCCCCCCAGACAGTCGGACCCGACAGTCACACCGGGACTGACTCCCCTCAAAAATTTCATAGAGGCCACTGACCTCACTCGTTCAACTGACTGAGGAAATTACACAGACAGGTTGGACAAACACCAAGTGCCTGTCCCTGTCTCCCTCAAAAAATTGCACAGTTTTCCCAATCAGTCATCCCGATAGTAGACCAGTTGTTCATCTCAGAAATTGTGCAATGTTCATGAGAAAGCTTTCTGTCGCCCATCAGTTAGGTCAGCTCAGAAATTGTGTAGAGATGATCAACAGGCCAACCTCCCAGCCTCAGTGTAGTTTTTCTTGCTAACAACCCCTTCAGCAGATTGCAGTTCCCTCTGGGAATTGCACAGTTTCTGCTACCAGTCTCCCAGGCAGCCAACTGGCAATTCCCTCTGGGAATTACACAATTTTGGCTGCTAGTGACCCCAACAGCGAACAAGAAGTTTCGTCTGGGAATTGCGCAGTTTTGGCTGCTAGTATCTTGGGTAGTTCCCTAGAAAAATTGCGCAATCCCTACCTGCTGACCCTTCATGCAGCCCGACCCATTCCTCTGGAAAATTACACAAATTTGGTTGTCAAGCCCTGCTGTTCGTTCGTTCTAAAAATTCAGCAGAGCATGTATGCCTTTCCTTCCAGCAGCCCAGACTATTCCTCCCAAAATTTGTGCAATTTTATCTCCCAGCCGAGCCAGACCTTGTAGACAGTCACTGTCAACTCAGATTGCTTATCTCCATCTCTCAGTGACTCTTACGTAGTTTTCATCAGTAGTTTCTCGGAGCCATCATCCTGCATCATAGCCTTGCTGCCTCTCTCGGTCACCTGCATCCGAATGATCATGTGTCATGGTAGACTAGGAGGTTTTGGATTTGATGTCATCTCGTCATGAGTGACTGTGGGTATAGGGACACCAACAAACATGGCAAGACGATGAATGGGATGAAAGAAGGGAGCACATGTAGGATAATAGGTTCACTAATGGACGAATGAACGAAGCATGTGAAGCGGATGAACATGACAAACATGCACTTTCGTGAATAGATGAGCTTGTCAAGCCTTCCAACATGCAAGCAGGGAACAACATGTTAAAGCTTCATCAAGTGAACCAAGGACCATCGAAGACTCTATGCACTTCGCCATGTGGAGGTGAAGCTATTATACACCATGAAGACATCTATCATCCAATAGCACTATAACTCGACACGCACTCCAGCAGCAGCATGAATGTACCAACATTGTCATGTCAAGTCATGTCGAGTCACGTCATGAGTCATGTTGCCCACATCTCCACTATGGGCTTGTTTTCAATCAATGTGATGTAATGTGGAAGTCCAAGAGACCCACTTGTTCAACAAAGAGTCATGTAAGTCGAAGCGTCATGGAAGTCAAACGATCATGAGGGTAGTCAAACAACCACAAGGATCAGTTTCACCCTTGGCTATAAATACCCCCTCATTTGTACATGCAAAGGAATTTTCACCTCAGCTCCTCCTACATAGCTAAGAGAGTTTGTAATATTTTCTTTGAGGAGTAAGTAGTGGCTCCAACACCCCACACTCGGGGTTAGTGATGTATGATGTAACGATGTGTCTTGGAACTTTCACTTAATTTAGAAGCCTGCTAACAGGCTAGCACGTTTTCACACATGTATTGTATTTGTTGTAAGGTTGCTCTTTAACACTTGTAATGCATGTTTCTTTAACCTATGTTCTACATCTGAACTACTTCATTTGTTGTAATGCATAATCTATTAATGGAAATGTGTTGTATATGCTGTTAACACTGTCTTGCCCATGTAGACTGCTCTCCCAGACATCAAACAAACCTTTCACATGAAGCTTGTTGTAACAACTATTGCACTCATTCAGACTGCTCCGCGAGTGATGTATGTGTTATCTCACATTGTATGTTGTGACTGTCGCATCTGTGTGGGCTGCTCTTCCAGAAGCTATGTATGTCATGTTGTGTTGTGTATTCCTAGTAGTGTTGGGACTGCTCCCAATCGACCTAGAACTCACTTTCACCCTCTCCCTCGACAATGAAAGAACCATTGACACAAGTGACACTTACACTCACCAAGCATGTGAACCTCACTTCTCTAAGACAAAGCGAACCACTCTCCTATGCTGACAAGCAAGAGTTGAGGCAAATCCTTAAGACAATAGCAACCGGGCCATCATACCGGATGGGACTCCCACACCAAATGGTGTGAGGTCTAGTTGGGACTTCATACCAGGGTGATCCCTTGAATGTTGGTGGGTCCAACACTGTCAACATAGACCCAATAAGTTGTCTATACAAGGTGGGTTCAACATCCTTTTCATCTAATGCATCTATCTTCTTCCAGTTGGTGATAATGGGCGTAGACATGGGTCTACAATCCTGCATTCTGAACCTCTTCAGAATATTTGTAGCATATCTTCCTTGCCCAAGGATGATCTCCCCATCTTTCTGCCACACTTCCAATCCTAGGAAATAGTAAATAAACCCCAAATCCTTCATGTCAAATTCTATTATTAGGTTCCTCTTACAATCCTTTATGAGTGCTAATGATCCTGTCAAAAAGAGATCATCCACATACAAAACTAGAATGAGTGGATCACCCTCTACCATCAAATAGTAAAGGTTGGGATCTCCGTCACTCTTGACGAATCCCATTTGCTGCAAGTAATTGTCAATCCTACCATACAATTCCCTGGAAGATTTCTTGAGTCCATATAAATCTTTCTTCAATATGCACACATGAGTGTGCCTCTCATGTGTCTCAAAGCCCTCTGGTTGTTCTATATACACTTCTTCCTCTATCACCCCATTAAAGAAGGTTGTCTTGACGTCCATATGGTGAATCTACCATCCCATATGAACTGCTAGAGATATAATTGACTGGATAGAAGTGTATATGGCAATTGGGGAAAAGGTCTCCTCATAATCTATCCCTTGAATTTGTGCATACCCCTTTGCCATGAACCTAGCCTTGTACTTTTCCACAATGTCATCTTCCGCATATTCAATCTTGTAGATCCATCTAGAACCTACAACTAATTTTTCTTCCATCCTTGGCACTACCTCCCAAACGTAATTTGTCATGATAGAGTTATACTCTTCTACCATGGCATCTACCCACACCTCATGTTGTGTGACCTCCTGAAAGTTGGAAGGTTCTGCAACTTGAGCCACCAATTCTTGGTACCTGTTAGGCAATCTGTGTTGTCTTTTGCTCGTTCTAGGAGTTCCAATAAACTCCTTTGCATCTCTCAATGTCTGACGAACCTCTTTGTTGGCTCAACCACTACTCTTGGGAGGTTCTGTTAGCTCCTCCTCATCTTGTCTCCATTGCTCCATCTGTTGAGAACTCCCTAGATTTCCTGCACCCGAGGAAATATTGGTACTAGTCATAGTACTTGATCCTTGTGATTGTCCTCTTGCTTGTCCCATTGGCTGCCCCTGCTGTTGGACTGAAGGAGCTTTTTTTACTGATTTTGATCACTTGTAGGCATCTCACAAGATCTCCTGAAAGCTTGGTCCTCCATGAACTTCAAGTCTACCCTTACTACAGTCTTCTTATTGTTAAGAATGTAGATTTTGTATGCCTTTGAGGTTTCCTTGTACCTAACAAAGAACCCCTTCTCTGTAGTATGATCCAGTTTGGCTCGTTTATCATATGGCACGTGGCAAAAACCAATGCCGCCAAAAATCTGAAGTGGCTTACTTCTGGCTTCTTCCCTGTGAAGACTCCTAGCATTTTCTTCTTGAATGCTCTATGAGGAGTTATGTTCTGAATGTATATTGCCATGATACATGCTTTTGCTCATAGAAATCTGGGTAGATCTTGGCCATATAACATAGCCTTTGCAGCTCCAACAATGGTTTTGTTTTTCTGCTCCGATACACCATTCTTTTGTGGATTATATAGAGTTTTCCATTCTCTCTTGATGCCTTCCTTCACACATAAATCTGTGAAACCCTTATCAATATATTCTCCACCATTATATGAGCGAAGCACCTTGATCTTCTCCCCTTTCACATTCTCCACAAGAGCTTCAAACTCCCTGAAATGATTGAAGACCTCATCCTTGGTCTTCAAAAAGTATATCCAAGTTTTCCTGGAATGGTCATCAATAAAGGTGACGAAATATTCGGCACCACTAAGAGCTCTAGTGGACATTGGGCTGCAAATATCTGAATGTATGAGTCCTAACATGCCATCATCTTTGTTGTCACTTCTTGGAAATGTTTCCTTAGTATAATTCCCAGGTACACATCCTCTACACACATCATCGTGTTCTGTGCCAAGTTTTGAAACCCCTGTTACCATTTATATGAGGATCTTGAGTGCTCTATGGTGTAGATGTCTCATTCTACTATGCCATAACTCATTCAACTCCTTCCCACTCCCACTGTCACTGCCTATTAGTGCCATTGGAGAATCAATTTGTCACTAGTATGTTAAAATTGGCAACTAGGGCCAAACTCCATGTGGGTCATCTTATTTATGGTTGTTGATGTTTTTCATGGATTCCTCTCTTTGAGAGACGTAGGATTGATCTAAAGATCATTCGATTCCGACATGTATTTATGGAGATATGAATTTATTTATATTATTTTACTTTTTGTCAAGGTCAGCCAACAACCAAACTACCCCCATCTCAACGTCAACATTACATTTAAATAGAGGGCTCAAGTCATTTGTTACACACATCTCTCATGATCTCTCTCCACTTGTTTGGGTTTGGTGGCAAGAGAGGTCAAGTGAGAGATCTAGTCGCAGTTTCAGAGAGGAGCTATTGTTGCTACCCTAGAGAGGAGATCTAGCCCTAGCCACAGATCTAAAAGGATCCATAGCCACGATCACAAGCAATCCCTAGCCGCAGTCATGATGAAATCCCTAGTAGCAGGTGAAGAGGAGACTTAGACACAGTTGAAGGAGATCCCTAGTAGCAGTTAAGGAAGATGTCTAACCACAGTCAAGGGAGGCCTAAATTCGCAGTAAAGAGAGGCCTAATTCGTAGAAAGAATAAGGCCTAATACACAGCTTCCTAGTCACATTCTAGAGAGACCTATCCACAACAAAAGAATGCCCTGGATGGTGTAAAAGAGAAGGCTCCTATATGTTGTCAAGAGGAGCTCTAACCCATAGTTAAGGGAGGCCCTAATTCTGCAACAAGGAGACCCTATACATAGCTATAGGAGGATCCCTAATCTAGATCCAAGTGGAGCTCAAATACACTATCAAAAGGAAGCCCTAGCCATAATTTGTAGTAGAGAAGGAGACCTAGCCGCAGTAAGAAGGACCCTTATCATAAGCATGAGGAAGCATGGAAATCTATGTGTGTTGTAGGTGACAGTGTGTCAAATAAAACAGTTATAAACCATGAGTTGAGGACTATTAGCAAGGCTGGGAATCCATTTTCATAATGAGAGGCAATGCGTTGTAGAAGTCTACTCTCAATGCCGAGTTTGTTGAGCAATAGGCCAAGTTTGGGAGTGAGCGAGGTATTGCTGTTTGGGGTAATTGTTTGGGCCTATTGGATGAGATCACAGTTACAGTTAATTGCTTTTCTAGGCTGCAAGCCATAGCAAGCAGGTTAGGTTGCTGCATTAAGGCAGACAATACTTGCTAGAGGCAGCATGGCATAAGGGAAGACTCTCTTAGGAGGACCGCAACTCTAGGAGGGCTTAGTTTGCTAACAACATAGAGGGTTAAGGACTGCATATTGTGCCCTAACCAGATTTGTTGGACAACAACATTTTGTGGAGAAGTGTTGGCTCAATGTGTTGACCAGATTGAATAGTGATTGCAGCAGCCTGTTGCTGCCATGTGGAGGATCATCATAACAACAAGAAGGATGCATTCAGCTCACTATTGAAGGCTAATGTTGGATGGGTTTGACCAAGCCACTTAGCGGATGATTTCTATCTTGTATGACCAGCGTTGACTTCTTTGGTCAAGGCCTTATCTGCTGTTGTCATTAAATATCAGTTTTGTATATTTGTACTATCTCTCTCCGCTGAACTATTGAAGAATATAAGAAGATTTGATCAAGGGTTTCCCCACATTGGAGTTTTTCCTTAGCTGGTGCCACATCTTATGTCCTCTTGTCTTGGATTGTCTTCTATTGTTTATGTTTATCTTCTATATGCATTTTACTATCATTCTAATGTGATTGCTAATATGGAAATTGATATTAGGCTTATAAGAAAAATTGAAGTAAATTGCTCTAAAGCATAGAACATACCAAAACTTAACATGGTATTAGAGCTGAGGTGAAGACAAAGCCCAAGAAAGAGTGACAAAGAAATCACCGAAGATAGTTGGAAAGGACAAAAGGCTCAATGAGTTCCTCATCCCACTTCCTAGCTGAAGACAATCTCCGTGAAAAGTCTCACTATCACAGATGGAAGATATCTTTTGATCTGACATTGGAAGAAACAAGAATGGTGGAGCAAGAAAATGACTTCTAATAGAGGCAACCCCTCTTCTTTATCCACTCATGCCAAAAAGGAGAAATAAGGCAGGTTCTAAAGGTCACTTCAATGGAAATCCCAGATCTAAGTGTGGAAGGAATGACAGATACAATGGAAAAGGAGAAAGGAATGCAAGACATCAAGGTCAACCCTCCAAGAAAGCAAGGAACTCTGAGTACGAAGAATCAAATGTTTTTTTATTATAAGAAAAACGATTATTATCTTATATTGGCCCTCTCCACTACCTCTCCTCCAGACATTTTGGGAAATTGGCTTATTAATAGTGGTCCTTCAAGGCACTTCACTAGATACAAGGAAATTCTCTCTAATCTGATAGAGAAGGAAACAATCTTGGATATTATTCTTGGAGTTGATGCCACCTACCCCGTAAAAGGTGAAGGAAATGTTACCATTAAATTGAATCAAGGTAACACGATTCATATACAAGAAGTTCTATATGTACCTAATCTCAAGAAGAACCTGGTGTCCATTTCGGCAATGGAAGATAAAGGTTTCAAGGTGGCATTCATCGATGGAAAGGTACGTCTTTGGAAAATAAATTTTAAAGATGCTTTTACTCTTGGGTTCAAGGTAGGCATTTTGTATCAAATTGTAGGAAGTCCATTGCGGACCATGTCTTGTGACACATCTCTACAATCTGAACTATGGCACCGAAGGTTTTCCCATCTTCATTATAAGGCCCTACCCGATGTGAGTCAGACGTTGACAGGTATGCCCGAGTTCAAAGAAGAGCATGGAGGTATATGTCTAGGATGTACCAAGGGAAAGCTTACAAGGGGATCATTCCCCTCAAGTAATAGTAATAGCACATATTTGGAACAACCCGAGGGGTTTGAGGTTCATGACTAGGAATCTCATGTATACAAGTTGAAGAAATCTCTCTATGGTTTGAAGCAAGCACCCTAGGCTTGGTATGAGAGGATTGATAGCTATCTAATGAAGCTGGAATTCACTAGGAGTGAAGTCGATCCAAAAATTTACTTTAAGGTTGAAGATGATAATCCTCTCATACTGGTACTTTTATGTGGACGACCTCTTTCTAACAAGTACAGACCCTCTCATTTATAAACATAAGAGGGAGTTGGATTTCGAATTTGAGATAAAGGACCTAGGACTGATGCACTACTTCCTAGGGTTGGAGGTCTGGCAAAAGCTAGTTGAAATTTTCCTATCTCAAGGACAATATGTTGTGAAGATATTTGAAATATTTGGGATGGTGGACTGCAAGCATGTGACTACCCTGATGGAGATTAACTTTAAGAAGTTATGTGGTAGTGCTGCCAGACATGAATTGAGTAAAACTTCTGAGTATCATCAACTCATAGGAGCATTGATGTTCTTGGTGAACTCCCTTCTAGATATATGTTTCGCAGTTAACACGTTGAGCCAATATATGGTTGAGCCTTATCACTCACATTGGATTGGTGCCAAGAATCTTCTGAGGTATCTTCGGGGCACAATCACTCATGGAATAAGATACACAACCAAAAATGTGAGGTTGCATGGTTATTCTGATGTTGATTGGGTAGATAGTGTGGTGGATCGCAAGAGCACTTCTGGATGTTGTTTCTCTTTGTGTTCTGCTTCGATATCCTAAATGAGCTGGAAGCAGATGTAGGTTGCTTTGAGCACCACTGAGGTCGAATACATAAATGCGAGTATGGCCTCTTGTGAAGCTGTCTAGTTGAGGAAGCTCTTCAGTGAGTAGTTTGGACATGTGCTTGATACCACCATGATCCTTTGCGACAACTAGAGTGGGATCTAATTATCAGAGAATGTCGTATTTCATAATCGCTCCAAGCACATAGACATCAGGTACCACTTGATCCAAGATATGGTACAACGAGGAGAAATAAGGCTTCATCACAATGGGACTGATGAGTAGGTTGTCGATAATTTGACGAAGCCCTTGGGAAAGGTCAAATTCTTGACTTTTCGAGAATGACTAGGAGTCATGGAGAGACCCTCTCCGGAGGGTCCTGTATGATATAGACATTGAGCTCTGGGAGCTCCAGGGGGCTTGGGGTACTTCTTGGAGCGATGAGAAACCATAAGGTGAGCGGTTCAGCCTTCCCCTAGTGGTTTGCTATGTAGGCAGGATAAGTGGTGCATCCTTCTCCTGTTGAGACACAACCTTAGAGTGAGTGGTCCAGCCTTCCCCTAGTGGTTTGTTGTGTACAGGGTGAGTGTTTCATCCTTTCCCTGTGATACCCCATGGCGACATGTAGGCAGGCTGAGTGGTTCATCCTTCTCCTACTGAGACATCCTACCCATGTAGTTTGGGACTCATGGGAAGTACCTCTCATCTAGCCAATGAGTATAGCGACCATAGTACTACTAATGGACGCATTGTGTACTACCGTACTCCCTATGCTAGGATGATATTGATCTGGGATCAATTGGAACTGACTTTGGGTTAGTAAGAGTGGTATGAAACACTCTCTTTATTTGGAACTGATTTTGGATCAGTAAGAGTGGTATGAGACACTCTTTATTTTGGAACTGATTTTGGATAAGTAAGAGTGGTATGAGACACTCTCTTTATTTGGAACTGATTTGGGATCAGTAAGAGTGGTACGAGACACTCTCTTTATATGGGATTGAATTCAGGTCAACAGATAATGGTATGATACATTCTCGATCACTTATTGTTCTTCATAGCAGAGCAGAGCAGTGTAAAGCAGAGCATTGATGGCAAAGATGGTACAGAATGGCAGATGGATTAACAGATGGAGTTCTCCCTAGTTGAGAGGGAGTGCTAAAATTAGAAACTACGGCCAAACTCCATGTAGGTCATCTTATTTATGGCAGCTGATATTTTTCATGGATTCCTCTCTTCGAGAGGTGTACGATGGATCTAAAGATCATCGGATTCCGACATGTATTTATTAAGATATGAATTTATTTATATTATTTGACCTTTTGTCAAGGTCGGCCAACAACCAAATTACCCTTAGCTCAACATCAACATTGCAATTAAATAGAGGAGGCCTCAAGTCATTTGTTACACACATCTCTCATGATCTCTCTCCACTCGTTTGAGTTTGGTGGAAAGAGAGGTCAAGTGAGAGATCTAGCCGCAGTTTTAGAGAGGAGATCTTGCTGCTACCCTAGAGAGGAGATATAGCCCTAGCTGCAGATCTAAAAGAATCCATAGCCACAGTCACAAGAAATCCCTAGCCGCAATCATGAAGAAATCCCTAGCCGCAGGTGAAGAGGAGACTTAGCTGCAGTTGAAGGAGAGCGCTAGTAGCAGTTAAGGAAGAGGTCTGGCCACAGTCAAGGGAGGCCTAAATCCGCAACAAAGAGAGGCCTAATTCGTAGCAAGAAGAAGGCCTAATACACATCTTTCTAGCTGCAGTCTAGAGAGACATATCCGCAACAAAAGTATGCCCTGGCTGGTGTAAAAGAGAAGGCTCCTATATGTTGTCAAGAGGAGCTCTAACTCGCAGTTAAGGGAGGCCCTAATTCCACAACAAGGAGACCCTATACATATCTAGAGGAGGATCCCTAATCTACAGTCAAGAGGAGCTCCAATACATTATCAAAAGGAAGCCCTAATACATTGTAAAGTGTAGCCATAATATGTGGCAGAGAAGGAGACCTAGCCGTAGTAAGAAGGACCCTTATCATAAGCATTAGGAAGCATGGAAATATATGTGTGTTGTAGGTGACAATATGTCAAATAAAACAATTATAAACCATGATTTGAGGACTATTAGAAAGGTTCGAAATCTGATGTCATAATTAGACAGTGCGTTGTAGAAGTCTACTCTCAAGGTCGAGTTTGTTGGGCAGTAGGCTGAGTTTGGGAGTGAGCAAGGTATTGATATTTGGGGTAACTGTTTGGGTCTGTTGGATGAGATCACAGTTACAGTTAGCTGCTTTGCTAGGATGCAAGCCATAGCAATAAGCTTAGGTTACAACGTTAAGGTGGACAATAATTATTATAGGCAACATGGCATAAAGGAAGACTCTCCTAGGTGGACCGCATCTCTAAGAGGGCTTAGTTTGCTGACAACATAGAGGGTTAAGGACCGCATATTGTGCCCTAACCAGATTTGTTGGAGGACATCAACATTTTGTGGATAAGTGTTGGCTCAATGTGTTGACTAGATTGAATCGTGATTGCAACAACATGTTGCTACCATGTGGATGATCTTCCTAACGGCAAGCAGGATGCATTGAGCTTACTGGTGAAGGCCAATGTTGGATGGGTTTGACCAAGCCACTTAGCGGAAGGTTTCTATCTTATATGACCAACCTTGACTTCTTTGTTCAAGGCCTTATCTGTTGTTGTCATTAAATATCAGTTTTGTATATTTATACGATCTCTCTCTGCTGAACTACTGAAGAATATAAGAATATTTGATCAAGGGTTTCCCCACATTGGGGTTTGTCCCTGGGTGGTGCCACATCTTGTGTCCTCTTGTCTTGGCTTGTCTTCTACTATTTATGTTTATGTTCTATCTACATTTTACTATCATGCTGATGTGATTGCTAATCTAGAAATTGATATTGGGCTTATAAGAAAAATTGAAGTAAATTGCTCTTAAGCATAGAACATACGAAAAATTAACACACTACAATCTATTACTTCGAACTCCATTCTGTCTTACCTTTTTCCAGCTTGGGTGTTTGACATACACTTTCTACCCTATGAAGTGAATATCACACCCCTTATCCTTTAACTTGAATATTGAAATCAGGTTCATACCCAATCCTCACACATGCAATACATCTGTAACATTGGTGCTTGCTCCGAAATCCCTTTGAAAACCTATGGTACCTCTCCCTATTGGAATACATTTCGTTATGTTTCCCATAGTAATATGGAATTCCATCTGCTCCTCTTTGTAGCTAGAGAAATTTTCTCTAACCTAGTCATGTGAGCTGATGCTCCACTGCCTATATACCAAACTCCTTATGAAGTTGATCTTGCTAAGAAATCAAATTCATCCTCCAATCTAGAAGACAAATCTGAATTCTCCTGAATGTTACTTCTGTCCATGGCTATGCTCAATAATTTAGTGTATTATTCCTCTTTTCCACCCTGACATTGACTCTTCTCTAGCGAACTGCTGCAAAAACCCTCTGCGTCCAGCTAGAGATCTGCTCATCAAGAAACTTTGAGTTGCTCCCTCTGCCTATGGAATCACATGTTCTAAAAGAATCAAATTTTTCTGCCCCTCTCTCAAAAAAATTGGTCTTTCTCAAGGGATTCAGCCTCTTGGCAAAAAGATTGCGCGACCCCTTGGGAATTTTGACTTGCTACCCACACTGAGCAGTGAAATTCCTTCTTTTCACTTTTAAGCTCTCCATATGATCAATTGTGCTCTAATACCATGTGAATTTTATCTATTGCAGCTACTAGAAATTATTCTTCTAATTGAAATTTAATTATGTAGTTTATTTGCCACGACAAACAATGAATAAAATCACAACTTCAATTTTCACCATAAAAATACTGCAGAAAATAAAACACTGGAAGCTGAGAAATTCTAGCACACACACAATAATTTTGACACAGTTATTTTTGGATAATTGTCTCTGAAAAACCCAACTTGGGAAAACCGGTGCAATAAATGAGGGTTTTATTATTAATCTTCAACAACAATTTTGAGTACAATAATTTATATGCCCAACTAGAAATCTAATATGAGGAAAATACTGGCAAAAATATCGTGAGAATTTTCTCACCACACAGCTATTTTTTGCCTTTGAAATTGCCTCCCTAGCCTCTGTGTTGAGCTCCCTGCGCCACTCTTTGCGTAGAGCTTATGCTAGCCCTCTGGAAATTTTTGCCTTCCTTCCTTAGCCTCTTCCAGGAACTAGAAATATTCCTCCCAAAATGTTGCTGCACGCCTCTTCCACCTGCTACTCACCCTCTAGATCTATCTTCTTTGCTGAGTTGTTGCTATTGAGAAAATCAAACTACTTGGGCAACTGAGTATCTGCACTAGATAATTTCTCCATCACCACATTGACTTCATGTTATAACCCACAATTGGAGCACCAACGGCCAAGATTAAAACTTAATCAATGGCTAGGATAATCTTGGAGTCAATCTGTGTGAGTTTCTAGATCATTCACACCTTGACTTAATTAATTCCAATTAATTAACCATATTCGCTAATTTTAGACTTAGGAAATATTTAAAAATTGGTTAATAACCTAATTAAGCCATTTCTAGGAAGCATTTCCAAAAAATATTTCCGGGTTTTGGAGATCTCGTGTATTCTAGCTTCTCCACAAAATTTTGTGGCTAGATTACATCCAATGCTACAAAAATTAACATGATCTAGAGAGAGACTTGGTAGTGTTGATTATAGTAATAGTTGAATTTCATGCTCAATTGGTCTTGTAGGTGTTAACACTTTTGGATTTGCAAAAGTGACTCCTATTTGCACAAAATTTGACTCTAGTATTCCTTTTGGTTCATTATCATGATATCAGTTCCCCCATTCAACTTTGTCTCTATAGCATTATCCTCATTTGTTTTGCAATTAACATTACAAATTTCTTCTTCTTGTTAAACAACCTCTTGGATCAATTAATAGAAAATAAGGATGTCTTCTCTCTCTTGTAACTATTAATAAGGTAGGATTTCCCTTCCTTTATCAGCCTCCACATCTTGTATCTTAAGAAGATAGCATCTTTATCCCATAGATAAGGACTCCCATTGACAACTTCACATGCATCTAAGGGCACAACATCACATTCCAACGTGTCCATAAATTGATTTGAAAGACAAAATTTGAAATTATACTAGTGAGTGGCTCTACCCTCTACATTGTCTATAACCATCCTAAAGGGTAAGGTTCGTGGTGTGAAATGCTCTACAATCCTAAGTTCTTTTCCAACTTTTCATAAATTAAGTTCCTTTGACAGTGAAGATCAAAGATAATTATTACCACAATCTTCTTCATTTGCACCTTTACATGGAACAACCTCTCCCTTATTGTGTAAGGATTTTTTCTTAAAAACATGACTTTCACATAACCCTTTTTGGCGTTAGCAAATTTTTATTGAGCCTGTTGACTACTGGAGTAGCACCTGATGATTTGGTGAAGACTCCATGCCCAAGGATGATCCAGAGGATACTTGTACCATCAGATGTCATCAGTCAACAGAGTTTTTTAACTCTCCTTCTATCTTCTCATCATCTTTCTTCTTTGTACCCAGATTCCACACCCTGCGGGAAATTGTAATAAGTGATGCTAGTATGATTTTTCTTGAATTTGTAACAGGCCTAGGATGTGGGACTCGATCAGCAAACAAGTACACCTTGGAGTGTTTTTTTTAATCCGGTGAATTATCCCTTTCTTTTCCCTTCTTTTTCAAAGGCGGATAATTCTCTGGATTTTTTCACTCGTGCACACCC
This sequence comes from Pinus taeda, assembly GCA_000404065.3. NCBI lineage: Eukaryota > Viridiplantae > Streptophyta > Pinopsida > Pinales > Pinaceae > Pinus > Pinus taeda. The sequence goes on from APFE030263928.1 coordinate 67,408, forward strand.
CAAAGCCGAGGTGACGGTTTGAAGATTGAGCCCCTGACACATCTTAGTGTCTAGGGTCGATGTATATTACCATACTAGATCACACGAAAAGTTTCGTGAAATTTGGCTAGGTCTAAGTAGGATTTTTTAATAGTTAAAAATTTCCCGCAAAACGGGATTTTTTAATTATTTTTTATGTAAAGGCATAAATAAGTGGCCTTAGGAGATGTCTGGGGCGTATGACCAGTCGAAATTCATCCTCAAAGGCCCAGCATTCTCCTAGAGCCTACTTTGGGGGTCAAAAGATGACTTAGAGTCCCTCAAAAGGCGATTTTTCAAGTGACAGTGGCAAAAATGAAGAAAAAATTCAAAAAAATGAATAATTGGAAAAATTTATAAATTTTTCCCAAGTCAAAATAAGTCA